>WYDI02014273.1:0-7500 GCA_009867235.2 Psittacus erithacus | reverse complement strand
TAGCCATTCACATTTTTTTCAACCCCATATGTTACTTTGTTAGGTTGGCCTTGGCCTGTCCCACTGTAGACAGCTTTCAGGTGTTACCAGTTGCAAGCCAGTTTGTTATGTACCAAATTCTGTCTTGCCTTGTCAGATTATTGGGGTAGCTCCCTCTAGTACCGTCCTGAAAAGGCACAGAAACGTGTGTCTTCACAAATGCAGTGGCCTGCATTCAAGGGTTTAAATTAGTCTATTCACTGAGATGGTACTTACTGCGTAGTGTCTCAGCATAAGCTAGCAATTGGCCAGAATTAGAATCTTAAGACTCTCTACAGCTATCCTGATATGTTTTGGGTTTGGTTTTTTTTTGTTTTTTTTTGTTTTTTTCAGATTTTGTCACATTCAGGGATTTATTTTGTACGTAGAAGTCATGGATTATTTTGTCACAACAGAGCAAGGTGTTGAAAGTTTCCTATCTAGATAAAGTGTTTATCCAGTCTGGTTAGTGTTTGTATCCTATACACTGCAGGTAATTTTACTACTGTTCAGAATAGTGAAGATTTTGTGAAAAGCTTGTCTTCCTCCATATGCTGTGAAATTATTCAATATGTGCTTGTGAAACTTCTGTTTCTTCCAAATGCAACTTAGATCTGTCATCCTCTGGCTATAAGATGATGCATTTTAAATAAGTATGTCCCTTTTCAAGGACATGCTATTGTTGAGTCATTTCCTTTAGTCAGTGTGGCTTTGTAAGGTTTCCCCCATTCTCCTTCACTGTAAATACCTTCTGTCCTGCATATCTTACCTTTCTGTGATAAGATGTCCTTCTGTCAGCATTCAATGTCACATGAGCATCATCAAGCTGGTAATTTCATGTTGGTAAATGCTGCGCGATGGTTACAGGGTGGTCACTGGTTCTGAAGATGCTGATTAGAAATAGTGCAGTATATTGTAAAGCCATTCAGTGATGGGAGTCAAACACTTAGCAGAGTGGAGACTAAAATACTGTGTTTTGTTAGGGAGGCATTAAGTACCTGCTGCTAGTTTATAATTTCTGGGGGAAAGGGAAGATCTTCAGAAATCTGAAATAAGGAGCCACAGCATTTACTTTTTCCTTGCTGGCTGTTTTAAGATTAAAAAATTATTTTAAAAGTCATGGTGCAGAAGGTTAAGGGTAAAAGTCTATTCACTTTTCTTCCTGGCTGCTTACAGGTAAAAATTTTGTTTTACAGAAACTGAGCCTGTGAATTCATACTTAAGATAGTGCTATATGCTTTTGACTGTGTTCAAGAGGATTAGTCAGCACCAGATGCACTCAACTGATTCCAAGTATTTATATGCATGCAATAGTGTGTTATAAATTCAGTCCTGGGATGGATTTCATTGCATCATTCATTGCAGATTTTTGCAGTCAGATGTGTTTCTTGTACCTTATAATGCACTTACTAACATATGGGACCATCTTTCAGAGGATGATCTGAATATTTCCAGGCTGTTTTGCAGTATTTCTGTTTTCTGAGATTGTCAATATTTAAGTCTGGCCCTCACAGGCATGGCAGAGAAGCTCATGAGAACATTTTGGCTGAATTTCTGATGACGTTCATAAGGTAGAGGAGCAGCACCTGCTGTGATGGTAACAGAGACAGACTAATTCCAGGGCAAAGCAGCTTTCAAAACCAAGTGAGCATCATGTGACTGTATGATATAAAAGAGAAAGAAACAAGCTAGAACTTCAGCACAGCCTGTCTCCCCAGTATAGGAGAAGTGAAGCAAATGAATATGGCCTTGAATACACTTTTTAATTTTTCAACACTGTATTTTGCCGACTTTGGTTCACTCTGTTGACTGTTCAGTCAGGCCAATTTTAAATTAAAAAGGAATGCACAGTTGAATTATTTATTAAGCAAAAGGTGCTTCCATGCATGCATACTACCTGGATGTTGAATTTCTTTTACCGGTGGAGTTTGAAGAAAGTGCATTGCTAACAAGTTAAGAGATGGAACAGCACTCCATCTTCAAAAACAAGATTTCCTCTGTCTGTGGGGCAGACAGCTAACTTGTGTTTGTCCAGTGACAGAAAAATGTGGATCTCTATTCAAGTGTCTAATTTTGACCTTAGTGTGAAGTTGTTTCCTCAGTTTGGCTCCATAGAGACAAAATGTCATTAATTTCTGGTAGAGAAATGTGCCTGCAAATAATTCAGTCTGAATTATCTCCTAATTTTATGCATGCTTCTGATGGGTTAAAATATGTATTTGCTGGTGAATTAATGTGGAGGAACTTTAAACAAGTGGAAGAAGGTTTGCGAAAACTGTACTGTGTTACTATCAGCCTGTATGTCTCTTGAGGTTAACAGTTCATCTTAGGGGCATGATAAGTACTTTGAACAGCCACCCTTGCGCTGCTCAGCACTGTTACTGCTTCTGTGTTGGTGTTCCAGACCTGTGCACAAGCCAACGTTTATTCTATTTTTAGAGGAACATGGCCTTCGTGTGCCTGATCTGATCTTGTCACCTTCCCAGAAGAAAACAACTCCTAGCTTCTGTCTAGACTGTTTGGACTTAAAATCCTTTTGGCCAACCTCACTGAATCTAAGGGAACATCTGTTCAAAGGTTGATATTTCTCATCACCGATGTGAGACTCAGTAACTGTCCAGGATTGTAGTGGTATGAGAAGTGTAATGTGCTGCAAAAGGCCAGTGACCATGGCAGCAAAGAGGCTTTAGAGGAAGGTTTAGAGCACTTTGAAGAGCTCCCAGTCACACCAATGTGTAGGAGGGTGGTTGTGAGCCTGTAGCTTTCCTGTGGAAGGGAGCAGCGAGCAGTAGCAAGTGGCTGGGCACACCCTGGCTTTGATAGCTACAGATGGAGACCTAAAAGATTGCAGGGCCACAGTCCAACACCAGCACATGTAAAATAAGGCTCAGGATTTAGATAACTCTGTTCCAGCATACTGACGTGCATGGCCGCAGTCCAACTCCAACACATGCAAAATTAGTTTCAGGATCATTCCAGCATACTGAAGCCTATGCCTAAACCAGTTACTGCCACAAGCTCAGCTAAATCAGAGGAGAGCATTCAAAATAGTATTTTTTTTCTCTTTTTTTTTTTTTTACCATTATAATTTAGATGAAAGAAATTATATTTTTGTAGTAGAGAAGGGAAACTGGATTGTTTATATATCAGCTCCATAGGCAGCATTTCATATTTTTATAGCCAACAAACAGCATATTATCGTATAGTGTACTTTAAGGCTATTTTACGAAACATGGATACAGGTTGACTTTTTCAGATACATCATTAGTGTAAAAAAATCAATGAGCCTATTCATATAATATCATGTTTGAAGACATCGTGGTCTCAGTATGCCCACAATACACTGTTAAAACAATGAGGAAAAAAAACCCATACTGAAAATTTAAAGGATCCCTTCTCAAGATTAGGAGTAATTAATTTAATCAATATTTTTTTCATTATAGCAAAACTCATGTAATTAACATACTTTATTTATAGAAAAAAGGGTGATAGTAAAATAGATTCAGCAGTTCAGAGTTGCTCACAAGTATTTTCTCAAGTACAGCTCATTTTTTGTGAAACAGGGAAAGAAGTTAGAAATTATACTGAAGTGGCATGTACTGAAGAAGTTAAAAGGGAGAAAAATTATTTACAGAGGTATTTGTATTAGCTCAAAGCAGTAATTTAGTATGAAGGCAGCACTGGAAAGTAAAAGGTAAGAAAATAGAGATACTGGAAAAGTGTCTAAATGTGTAACACACACCGTGACATTATTCACATTTTGGAGATGCTGTCAGCACCTCCGTAATCAGTAATCTGCAAATGGAATGACAGTCTTTAATTCTTTCTCATTTTGTTGAGGGGGAAATTAGTACTTTAGCCACCTGTACAGTTGGTTTTAAGAGACTGAGTCTATTGTTGGTTTCTTTCTTACTGGCATCTACAGAAAGGTGTTTTTGTGACATTTAAAATAATTTGCATTTTTCTTTATTAGAATGATTTATTTTTTTTTAAATCTGATGACCTGCTACCAGCCTTTCTATGCTGATAAGATAATAATAATGAAAAGGGGTTTTCTTAATCAATGGTAAGTAAAAACTTGTCCAGTGATACCTGATGCCCTAAGAGCTACTTATCATGTAGTCAAGTCTGAGGTTCTAACTTGAAAAAATGATTTGTTTGTTTTTTGGATTTGCTTAAGCCCAGAAACTCAGGGTGAAACTTGGCTAGTGTTGTTATTAAATATTTTGACACAAATACTCAAAAAAATTTGAAATATATTAATGGATTTTGAAAACTACATAGAGTTGGGTGTTAATTTGTGCCTTTAAATCTCACAGGTTCTTCTTGGGCACATGGGAAGAACCGAGAGAAAATAGATCCAATATCACTCTCTTCCACCATCTTAAATTTTCTTCACAGTGTAGTCTCTACTCTGTACCAAATGACTCTGTTTGCTCCATATTTATTTTAGTAACAAGCTTAATGAAGTATACCTTATCTGTTTGGTCTATAGATATGTAGAGGTGCTAACATGTGGAAGAAACAGGGTAAGCATGGAAGCAAGAAGGCAATATATTCATTCACAGAAGTCCAGTTAATGGTTATTTTAGTTGATTAGCTAGCAACTTCATTTTGTCCCTTATGAAATTGTCTCCACAGATCCTTACTTCTGGAGCTTAATCAGCAGTAGCAATCCATCCCAGGAATGGGAGATCAGGAGTACTTAATTAAAGAGGGACTATAAGGCGGCTCTCCCAAATTGGATATCTGATCTAGCCTTGGCATCAGGAGAGCAATGCTAGGTAAAAGTGTTTATCAAGCTCCATGTAGCCACTCCACAAATCTCAGAGATGGGAATATGATAAAGACAGCCTGTAGAAGCTGCTATAACCTGAGTTGTATGGGCTTTAAGGCCGTCTGGTACCGGAACACCTGCCTGCAAATAACACATACAAATTCAAAAGATGGTCCAGTTGGATAGCTTCTCTGCTTAGACTCCCCACTGGAATTTTCTCCAAAAGCAGTAAGCAATCTGTACGAAGTGTGGAAAGGCCCTGTCTTCTCTGGTCAGTAATCAAGTGCCCATTTCAAATTTAGGTGACAGGATCAAAGCTAATACGGGTGAGTTAAGGGCTTGAGTAAGAAAACTAGTGAAACAGGCTTACATGAGAATCACGGACCACCACTGGCTGGAACATTTGGTAAAAATCCAAAATATTCTGAGCCTTTTTAAGAAAAGGCGAAGAAAACTATGTCACATGGAAGGTTTGAGAGCTAACATTGCTGTCAGAAGTGTAAATGAACATCAGAGTAAACTTTGAGGATAGACGGCAACATTGGCAAAATACCAAGGAAACATCCATGAGTACATATTTAAGCCCAGCATTGCTGATCCAAAGAGTATCTCCTTTGCTTATGAAAATACATGTTCTGGACAGAGAAGTACAATAAAAGGTGTTCTGGCAGCTCAGATGTGCACTTCTGAAGTAAGCAAGAACAAGCAGAAGCTCAAAACTGAGAGTAACTAGTGCTACATCCAAAGTAGCAAACAGACACATCATTCTGATGAATGACAAAACACATCCTCTTTTAGAGCGTCCACTTTTCCTGTGGAAAGATTATACAAGTGTAGTGGAACTTCATGAATCTCATTTGATAAACTCAGTGATTTGAGATCTGAAGTGCTTTGATCTATACAGTCAAATTGAGGATGTGGGATTTCAAAGCCATGATTCAGGAATAGCATTACTGAAAAGCCAGTGAAGTAGTTCGATGGTGGAAGAGTTTCATGTGAAGAGCTTAGAAATGAAGATAGCAGGATTTTGAAACAAACCAGCAAAAACAGAGTTAGAGGGAATGCTGTAGTCGCCTGTGGTCATTTGCTGCAAGCTCAGCTCTCATTAGGTAGTTGGAGGTTCTAGGATCTAGTGGTGATACCATAAAGCTGAAGACTGTTTAACCAAAGACAAGAGCTCTCATGGCCATGCTCTGTGTATGTCTGAGTTTTTTTTGTTGAATGCACTGAAGGACTGCGTACAGGTCTGACTGCATAAATTGTAATTTACACTTTTAAATTATATATCATATATCCATGTGATTTTAGAATGAAACTGAAAAGAGTGCTGAAGAATTTTGGTATGCCTATATATGCATCTATTTTAAAAAAATCTTCAGCACTCTTTTCAGTTTCATTTTATAATTTTTTATTATTCAATCTTATCAAAACTAACATTTCAATAATGTGCTATGGTCCTTATTCAAATCTAAGTGTTTCATTGAGTTCTGTTGGGCTGGGAAGGTATGCAGTGGCAAGATTAAAGTTTTGAGCTTACTTTTTTCCCATGCATTTATGAAGATTTGCAGGATAATGATATTTAACTGTAATCTTCTTGGTGCATGGACCGTATTCCATTGATTTTGTATAACTGAACTCAGTATCGCCGATTAATAAAACAATACAGAAAATTAACTATTTTGTGTTTTATTAACAATTTGCATTTCATGTAGTATTTCACTTTAAGTACAAACTCATACTCTCAAATGGTAAGATGTAATTGCTGATCATGTATCTCTTTGTTCCAGACACTTTTATAAAAGTGTATGTATTATGTATGATGTGACCTTCAAATGTCATGAATGCATTGTGCAATAAACTGTCAATATTTGTGGCTATAAGGTACTAGATGACTTTTACAATAATTGGAACAGCTTTATTAAAAGCTTGGATCACTCAGCTGGTTAAAGAGAAACACACAGGCCAATGTTCATGTGGGATTTTCTTTCTGCCAACTGTTAAATGAAAGATGCTGTAAGGTGCTTAAGATGTCTTTTTTCTTTTTCTTTTTTCTTTTTTTTTTTTTTTAAGATTCAGTTAACAAGGTCTCGTGCAAAATGTTCTCTCCAATATGCTTATTTTTGAGTCCAAACTGAGCTCTGAAAGTTAATGGCAAGTTACCAACCTTGTGTTTTAAGTATTACATCTGATTTCTATGTCTTTTGGTCACACGATTCTTCAAACAAATCAGGCAGCTAAAATGTTGTACTCAGAAACTGTGTTTGAACTTTGATTATCTTGAATAGTTTTAAAGTCTTAGAATAACTTGAAAAGTAAGGCTGCTAAGAACTCCAAAACCAAAACTCTGTAGGGAATTTGATTGAAATGAAAAAAGAGGATAAGAAACATTTTGTGATAAACAAAAGCTTAATTTTGGTTATGTGTCTATTGACGTCTCTTTGTGGTTTACATATACAGCCTCTTGTGGGTTTCTCGGAATGCATACCACCATGAAAAGCGTTAAGATACAACCAATATTTCCATACTTGCAGTATTGTCATGCAAAGTGTTTTGTGCCCATGGGGTGCAAAAATTACCTGACTTCAAGTGTGTCCTGTCTCCAGGTGTGGGCTTAAGGTGTGTGTGTGCTGACCCCCCCCCCCCCACCCCCTCCCCCCCCCCCCCCCCCCACCCACCGCCCTATAATATCTTTTGCGCATGCTTTC
>WYDI02014272.1:0-46595 GCA_009867235.2 Psittacus erithacus | reverse complement strand
AATTAAAATAAAATAAAATAAAATAAAATAAAATTAAAATAAAATACATTGGGTGTACCCTGCTATCCATGTTGTTCCCCTTTTCCCATCACTGACTTCTGGCACACAGGAACAAGTCCTTAGCTGATGTGGACCTGTGAATGTTCAACCTTTTTTTTTTTTAAATCAAACAGAGAAGAATGCTAATTTACAGAATATTTGGCTTTGCCTAGGATTTGGCCAGTATTTAGAGATGCCACCCAAAACAAAACCATTAATTCTTAAGATTGAAATACTTCCTAACGGTGAAAATCAGACATTGCCATGCTACTGGAAATAGAAGAGTAAGTAGCAAAGTATTTCTTGCAGTACTGTGAAACTTGTCATACTGCCCATAATGTTTTTTTTGTCCCAGGTAAGTTTAGATAGGGCATCAATCCTGACCCTGGTAGGGGGGTGCCATCATTGAATTTGGTCCCAAAACTGATTCGATATCATCAGCAATAAAAAGAAAAATAGCATCGCTTTCTTTTCTTATTCCCTGTCCCATTAATAAACATTGATGTGTCACTGAATTAAAACCTCCAGGCATAAAAGGTTTAGCTTTCTTGAATTGGTATCCTAGGTCACAATCCATCACTGGAATACTTCGGTCTTAACCAAATCTCTTTTGTAAAGGCTCATCCTTTTTTTAAAAAAGTGGACTAACATTAGTGAAAAATCTGATTTTGAGAAATGGTCACTGGATTCAGATGACAGCATGTCAGTGCCTTCTAATCCAAACTGGAAACCTGTCATTAAGTTGCAGTCAAATTTTCTGCCCTGCACTCATTCTGTTGTCAGCACTCTCTGTGAAATCAGAGCTTCTGAAGAAAAAATTTGAGAGGACAGACAAATATTGATCCCTTCTTTAAAAACAGGGACTTTCAATTTCAGAGGCAATTCTTTGAACAGACGACTGATAAAGAAGTGCATCATCTTAAAACTTTTCTTGAAGGTGCAGAAAAATACTGAATAGATGGGCATTCCGATGTTGAGATAGTTTTATGGTGATAGAAATATGATACTTACTGGAAAATAACACAAAGGAAGCAAGAAAGCAAAGGGCTTCCTTGATCTGTAGGTCGGTGATATTTAGCTTCATTATTAAAGAACATCTTCTTAGTCTTTATACTGAAGATTGTGTGATATTTTGAAATCTTGCTCAATCGTTTCTTTCCACAGAGGTTACCCATAACAATACAAGCTGTATGGGAAAGACCTCAGTGATGAAACTGCATAAGGAAAGGTTCACCTTACCCAGCGTAGCCAAGACATGGCGGAGTTCAGCTCCCATCACGGTTCCATTTCCCTCCTTGTCAAACACACGCAGACCCTCCACGAAGTCCTCGTAGGTGCCTGTGTCTTTTGTCTTAGCGATATGCTGGAGCATGGGCAAGAAGGTCTCAAAGTCAATCATCTTGGAGTTCATTTCTACAAAGACACAGATGGAAATGAAAGTTTTGGTGGATTCTGGGAGAGCTGAGGACTAACCGTAGAGCATCTACCATGGGTAAGTGATGAGGGTAGAAGAATTATGGGAATAAGCACCAGCTAAAGAGAAGAGCATAGAAGAGTATTAAGTACAGATGGAAGAATGGATAGAGTAGGAAAGAGGTCTGGCTGAGAGAGTACCTACCACTGTTTCACTGACGTATCCCAACATATCACAATTATTGAATGAGGGCTTAATTGACAGTCCCACCTCAGTGAAAGGAAAGGACAAAGAAGTAATTTAGAAAATGCTCAAATGTAGATATGGTCTGAGAGATTTTCTTTGCTCTGAAGAGTTATCCAGTATATGGTCAATGTTGAATGGAGATATTGCTACAGTCATTACAGACCTTCTAATGCATATTTTTGAAGAACAAGCTGTGCCCTCACAATCAGTTAATCTCTCTTTTTTTTTAAACGTCTTCAAAATGTCTGCATTTTTAGTAAACACACATGAATGACTGTCATCAAAGCAATTTTAAAAGGATTGACACACAGGACCTTCTAAATTTGATTCTATATTAATTGCAAGATTACTTTTTCTCATTTATTTTTCTGCTGGTGATTTGCAAAGGCTGTTCCAAATCCTTTGTTATTTCACAATCTTTCCATCAGAAAATGGATATCTCATTTGCTTCACAAAATTCTTGGAGTGATCTTTTTGAAACAAACACAGAGGGGGACACCAACCTTCTGGTTTGGGCCTGCCAAGCACTTTCAAGACCTCAGCCTGGGTGGGATTCTGCCCCAAAGCTCTCAAGACGTCTCCGCATTGTGCATATGTGATTTTCATCTCAGATTTAGGAGTCCGGTCAAAGAGTGAGAAAGCTTCCTTAAATTCTGGAAGACAAAAAGATAAAAAGAAATGCATCCCATGTTCCCACAGATTAAGTCAAAGCGAGCCTAGACCTTCCCCCTAACTCTGTCTGACCCTTTTATTTTGCAGTTTGGGAACAAATCTGATGAGCTTTGTTGTTGCTGTTATCCTCAATGTTTGTGTTCTTCCTCCCTTGCATTTTCCGGTTCAATCAGGGAATGGAATCAGAGAGGTCAAATGCTCTTCTTATGGTATTTCCATCTCAGCTAACATCAAGAAGTGCAGAAAACCTTACAGAAATGGTTGTCCTTGAGAGCTTCCCAGCCCATCAGAGCCAGTCAGGATGGCACAGAATAGCAGTTCCGCTTACTAGCTAACTGGATATTTTATTGTACGCTTAGCATTATACACTTAGGGAGCACTGGCACAGCCTATTGAGATAACGGAGTACCTCTCTTAGCAGGTAACAAGATATGCCATGATACCCTATTGGAATTATCAAATAAGACACAGTTGGGCAAGGGTGAACACATATGGAAAGCTTAGATTCCCCAGGCACACAGATTGCTCAGGATTACCTCTCACTGCTGGAGTTGGAGATGAATTGCAGAAACTGAGGAGCATCTCAGGGTGCAAGCAATAGTAATAGGCTGTTATCCTTCACTGAACACACTGCATGGTCTATAGGTGATCACAAATATCCCTTTGACTTTAAAGCTGAGAATCTCTGAATCTGCCCTTTGTCCTGCTGTTACTCTTCTGTATATGTTTCTCTCCCACTCTCCAAATGCAGTGAGGATTTTTTTTCCCTAGGTCCTGACAGTCAACCATTCAGCCACGCATTCTGCATGCCAGATTTTCTCCATCTTTCCCTTCTCAATTCCTTCTCCTTATTATCCCACCTCTCTCTTTTTTATTTTTTCTTCTTTGCTCATTTCTTTCTCCTTCCTTCTTCTAGAGTTGCTGGGTTTGCCTTCCCTTCCTTCTCCCTCTCATTTTTATCATTCCACTCATATCTTACTCACTCATTTCTTCATCCAACACTTTCAAAAGATGATGCCTTTTGTCATTTTGGACTAATCAACACTCACCTTGTTTTCTTCTTTTAATCTTCCTCTTTGCCTTTCCTTTCACTCCCCCTGCCTCTCTCTCTCCTGGATCTTTGCCTCCTTGACATGGGCTGGAGCCCAGGTCCCATTGGCAGCCCTCATTCCAGCAGAGGGCAATAGAGAATTTTCATGAGCTCCTTGCTGACAGTGGAAGGGGGCAAAGATCCCCCCCCAGCTCTGTCCTTTCCTGGTGGTCTCAGCAGCTAAGATGGATGAGAAATACAGATACCTCCCTGAGCTACTCAGCTGCTTGCCATTTACCTATTCCCTGAGACCAATTGCCTGAGCACCCTCTACAACACCTTCTGAAGGTTCACAATTCATTCTTTTTTCTTTTAAAATCAGATGTAACCACCTCCCACCAGAGCATTGGCCTGTATATTTGGACACCCCATTTGTCAATATACAGTCTATTTTTATTATTATTATTATTATTTGTGTTTGGATTCACTGGTTTAATGCAAGTTTCCATCAAAGCAATGAAACCAGCCTGGCTATGGTCTCCTTTGACCTCCTGCTAGCCACTAAACCACTGGCAGGAGCACTGTATATTTTCATATGCCTAATTGCTACCTATTTTCATCTTAAATAGTTCATATTCTTCATTTTTCAGTAACTTAACGGGTTCAGCAGTAGGAGTCATTTTTCTCCTTCTTAGTAGCTGGTGTAGTGCTGTGTTTTTGACTTTTGACCTGGGAACAGTGCTGATAACACCAGTGTTTTTAATTGCTGCTCAGTAATGTTTACTCTGACCAAGGACTTTCTGAGTCTCCTGCTCTGCCAGGGAGGAGAGGAAGCCGGGACAAAGAAGAGACAGGACACCTGACTCAAACTAGCCAAAGAGGTATTCCATACCACAGCACGTCATGCCCGCTATATAAATTGGAGAGATTACCCAGAAGGGTTAGATCACTGCTCGGTCGGGCTGGGTATCAGTTGGCAGGTGGTGAGCGGTGGTATTCTCTTCCCTTGTTATTTCCCTTATCGTTATTATTATTGGTGGTAGCAGCAGTGGTTTGTGTTATACCTTAGTTACTGGACTGTTCTTATCTCAACCCATGGGAGCTACATTCTTTCGATTCTCCTCCCCATCCCTCCGGGAGGGGCGAGAGTAGCAAGGCAGGGGTAGTGTGAGAGCAGCTGCATGGTACTGAGTTATCAGCTGGGCTTAAACCACGACATCCAGTTTCATGAATACACATTGCCACAATCAATGAATTTCATCGGCAGCTGAGGCACAACGATGTATAAAGATGGGTATGTTACTCATGCCTTTACCCACAGACCATTCTTCTTCTGAAAGTAAAGTTTTGGAGGCTTTTTTGAAGTCTTTTTCTCAGCAAAAGGAATAGGTTTTAGGTACCTTACAAGACACTGATGGAAAACATCTTGAAATGCTCCATTGTCTCTTTCTTTTCCACCACCTCAATTCAGACTGAACTGCCAGAAAATCAGTTGTGTCAGTCGGGACATACTGACAGCCAGTAATGCCTATCTCACAGGATAGACTTCTTACTGATCTAGTTTCACCTGACAAATCAGGAAGTATTTCATCTCACTGAGGAACCTAGGTTCTTATCTGGTCAACAGTGAGAGAAAGAGGTGATTATTATACATTAGAGGTTTATATTTAAATATCTCCACTTATAAAGGCATGAGAGGTGACCTTGACCTCCTGACAACTTCATGAAAGAAGAAATTTGACAAAATTAACAGTGCAATGCAGAGCAGAAAAGGAACACGAAAAAAAGCAAGTGCAACTGAAACCTAGAAGAACTGGAAGGAGAAAAGAGATCAAAAGGACGTATTCCAGATCTTTTGCAAGTCCCAGCTCTCAAGTGATTTCAACAGCCAGTACTGCATCTATAAATCATGGCAAGTGGTGCTTGCTTTCTAACCTGTGTTTTTAACACAAAATAAAATGGTCTCAAGCACTGGAATACTGATTGTCCACTTTCTTAAGGCAGTGACACACTTCTTGGCAAGGTTTTGACTTGTGCAAACTAGTACAGAGAACAGAGTGTGCCAAGAACAATCCAGGGACAGTTATGGATTTTGCAGTAGATATAATTCTACACCTAAGCAACTAAGCACTTCCAAGGACTAAATATCTATCTAGCCACTATCAATCTGTCTGCTTACTCCTCTGTGAACCTAAGAACTTTCTACCTTCTAAAGGTCAAGTGAAGGAAAAATAAAAAAGAAAAGAACCAGAAGAGATCAAAGGGAAGGAATTGAGCTGACTGATTAGCAGTGATTTTCTGCTCTGTTCCCCAGGTGATGTTTAGGGCATTAGGTACTCCTTCCAGCAGCTCATGGCAGAACCTATGAACCAGCTGTGTAATTAGCCCTGAGTGGATTTAGTGTTTCTTCCCAGCGCTAGTACACAGTATAACTCTGTTATGCTGTGGTAGCTGATATGGAAGTGCCATGGCCTTTCCGACACAGGTGATGTTATCTGCTTCCTTCCCCATGGCTTTCCTTTCAATATTTCAAGGACATCCTATTTCACAAGTCCTGTACTCCCAGCTTTTCTCTGTGTAAGCAGCGAGTACAGCTAGACCAGAAGGCAGCTGTAATAAGAAAATTAAAAAGAAGATGCAACTTTCTTTTTCCAGAGATGCTCGGCATCTGCTCTAGACTTGTTACCTTTTTTGACAGCCCTAAATTTTCTCCAGATTTGTCATTTCCTAGCCATGCCAGTGGGCTGATAACAAGACAAGCATCTCATTTTTTCTGACTAAGTCTTTTCCCATTTTCTGATACAGTCTCTAGAGCTAGTTATCCTCAGGGAAGAGAGAAAATAAGGCATAGAAACTAGGTGGGTCCTATCCAATCCCCAAAACATTAACTGATGAGAGATCAACTGTTGTGTGCTGCTGGAATAGTTCAGAGGTTTGTGGCTCAGCATTGTGCCTCTTGTATGTTTCTGCCATGACTTTGGGACTAGAAAAGGTACAGCCTCCCAGAAATTAATAGTTGGCTTCAATCATGAGTTACTTTTGACCTGTTGTTAGCAAATAGAAACTAAGCCAAATCCATTAAGGGGAGATAGAGGGAGGAGGGAGGTGCTTGACCATTCCAAGGCAATGCTGGAAGTCTGAAGCCAAGCCTCAGTCTTTAAGATATTATGGCATTTGGTTCCAGTTCAGAAAACCCTTCCTTCTGTATCTGTCCTCTCCAAATCAGCCTGACTGGATATCGTGGTTGGGTTTTTTTCATCTGTTCTAATTAACCCATTTTCTGATACCATCTTTCATAGTCTCTACCAAGTTCTGCCAAGTGTTTAGAGACCAAAACAAAATCCTGCCAGATGCTTGTGACTCCATCTATCAATTATCCTTTAAGCAAAAAGCAAGCTGGTGGTTGAGGGAAAAGGGGACAGCTGCAGTGGTTGTGTTCCCAGGACTTTGTGCATGAAGTTTTAGTATCAGTTTCTTGGTCTGGGACAAAGGTTTCAGAAACAAATGCTGACATTTTGCTTTGAAAGAAAAAGAACGCCATTGCTGTCATTGTTTGCTGGTTTCTGGAGAGCTGTCACTAAATTGTAACACATTAAATTCTGATTGAATACAGGGAAAAGTTCTGAAAACAGAGTTGGGAGACTTTCGCTTGAAAGGATTGACATATTGTTAGTGGGATTTTTAAAACAAAGAGCATATTTGGACTGAGGTTTGGGGGGCAGGGGGTGTTCTTTTTTGTTTTTTCCTCACTGGAAGTGGAGCTATTTGCTTTAACAAGTACTTACTCTGCATGGTGCATGACTTTCTCCTTTTTCTCTTGACCAAGTCAACAGAGGATTTGAAGGAGGAAAGGAGCATGAGCAAAGCCATGAATAAAAGCACAGCCTCCTCAAGGCACCTCAAATACCACACCTGTGTTCACCCCAGCACTTGCCAGCATGTCCCAGTAGCAATATTTACTATGCACAGAAGAGAAACACATCTTCCTCACCTTCGATCTGATCAGCAGTGAATTCAACCTGAAAAAAACCGAAGAATAACAGCAAGATAAAACCCAGAAAATAGAAGCAAACAAGAAGAAAGCTGGTTTAGTCTTGTCATATGTTTTTGGGTGGTTTTGAGGTCTATGAAAGAGGCTTACTTATAATGCCAAGATAATAATTTTATGCAGCCTATAGGTTCCTGTTTTTAACTCTTCCACCTTCACCACCCCCACCTTTAGGGCCTCTGCCCTCAGCACAAGGCTTCAGATGCCCTTTATTCTTCTGCTGCTCTTGTGTTCCTGCTGTAGTCTCTTTCCTTTATCCCAAGTTACTCCGCACTGTTCACATCCTTTCCAGAGATGATTATGGTAGCAGCAGGTTACTTTCCTGAAAGGATTTTATCTGTAGGCAAATGGGGATCCACAGTTTTTTCCAGTGAAAGAACTAAGGGCTATCAAGTGAAGCTGGCAGAAATCAGGCTCAAAGGAAAGTGAAGGAAGTGGGGGTTTTTTTGCTCTAATAGCTGAACTGTGGAAAGCTGATTATGGGATACTGTGGATGTTCACAGTCTACATGTGTGTAAAGAGTCGCAGGACCATTTCAGTGAAAAGTAGTGTATTTCTGTACAGTACAAAATATACTAAAACACATAGTTTAGGAAGAATCTGTGTGAGGTTTAGGACAGACAGTGTTTTGGGGAAGTTTTTCCCAGTTCTTGTATCTTTTCCAAAAGTATCCTGTAATAACCACTGCTGTTCTACATTGGACAACTCTCTGAACCTTGCTCTGACTCTGCAGTACGTATAATTTTCTCATTACTTCATATTTCCACCTGTTCCCTAAGTTTTGGGGTTATCATGCTCCATATTTTTATGTGGCACAGCACTCTAGTGGCTTTGGACTCCAAAAATGCTACAAGATGCCAAAAGGCTGCTGCTGAGCAAAAATGAAAAAGAAGGAAAACCAATGCCAGTGTGAGGTCCAAGCTTCTGCATGAACAGGCACAGGACAGCAATGTGAATCTGCCTCTGCAAACCAGCAGGTTGAGTGTCTCTGCTTATGGGAACATTCATGCAGTGCAAGAAGACAGGCAGATTGCCCTTATGGTGCATACATAAAGAGAGACCATATTTTGGTATGCATAAACATATGAATGAATACGTGCAAAGCACACTCTTGGGAGACACCTAACAATGCATGAATGGATACCCTTGGAATCATTCCTCTGAAATAGACTCGTAGAATCATAGAATGGTCTGGGTTGAAAGGGAACTATAAAGATCATCTAGTTCTGCCTCCCGTGCCACAGGCAGAGACACCTTCCACTAATACCCCTTCCCAACATATGTACAACCCCACACATTTTGTGTTAGATTTTCCATATGAAGCTGACCACCTTTCATTGTTCAGTGTCATATTTTGTTCCTTGGTAGCAAAGCATTCAAGTGGAAAAGAGGCATAGTGAGAACCTCAAACTCCTCATTTCCTTGTTTCAAGGTGAAATGCAACATGACTCATCCCTTCATCATCTGCTTGGAGTTTTCATAATATTAAAAGATGAAGCTATTGTAACTCCCCAGCTCTCTAGCCAGGATGGCTGTGTCATAGCAGAACATGACAACACCAACCTCTTCATTTCCCCCAGGGTTCAGTGAACAGCTTTGAGACACTTCTCTGTCTCCAGATACCCTGAGCAGCACGAGGAGCTCTAGCATTCATAGGACACATACAGTTTACAGGGCAGATACAGACAGCCTTAAACTCGTATTTCTGACCAGCGACCTCCCTATCTTTCCCTAACATAGTGTTTCTGAGCATCTTCTGGCTTAGGACAAGGAGGAACTAGAAAATATCTGGTGGACTTGGAAGGCAGGACTCAACACTAATCCTGCAATTATAGAAAATCAGGCCAGTATTTTTCTGTCTGCTCTGTTCACTTCTTACCTGGACTAGCTCATTCAGGGGATTACTACTTTGTAATTCTCAGGCATGATTTACCTTGAATGAAATTAAATTAATAAAATAGCTACCGAAGTGACATCGAAGAAGCTGTCTGGAAGAAAGTATGTAACAAATGCAATAAAGGAGGCCCCAGAAGAGCAGCAATGCTCTTCCCTTTTCTAACACATGAAGGGGTACAAGCACGTATTTTTCATGAACTGTAGAATCACAGAATAGTTAGGGTTGGAAAGTACCTTAAGATTATCCAGTTCCAACCGCCCTGCCATGGGTAGGAATAGCTCACACTAAACCATGTCACCCAAGGCTCTGTCCAGTCTGGCCTTGAACACTACCAGGGATGGAGCATTTTATCACTTCTTTGGGCAACCTGTGCCAGTGCCTCACCACCCTCACAGTAAGGAACTTCTTCCTTATATCTAACCTGAATTTCCCTTGTTCAAGTTTGAACCTGTTACCCTTTGTCCTATCACTACAGTCCTTGAGGAAGATTACAGACATCTAGATCGGGTCCTATCCCAAATCCACATACCTTAGTGTAATGATAAATACCCATCAGGGAATACATTTATACAGGTGCATTGTCAGAAGCAGCCTTATGCCTAATGTGTCTGACTATATCAAGCTTTGAGAATTTGACTGAAGATAGTTGCATATTGAATTTATTCAGATGACAATAGGCAATGTGGGTGAAATACAGCCAGAGCTGCTGGCAACTCATATTTAAATCACTGTGGTGGATTGCTCTTGGGAAAGAATCCATCTCAGCTACATTTAGCTTAGACATTCAGATGTGCCAACAACCCCACATGTGCTTTATACCAATAAAACGGAGTGGACACTTGTATGGTGTGATTTGACTTGGTTTAAGTCTATAGTTGGGGGGAAGGTTAGTTATGCTCTCCTTTTCAATCAGTGGATCAATCAGTTCTCCGATGATGATTAAAGAATGTGGGCAACTAGCAGAAGTGTAGATGTCCTTTTCTGATCTGATGACTCCCACTTGGAAAGCTTGAGGCTAGACCTTTGGCAGACTGCAGATCAGGACAAACTGTGCCAGAACAAAAAAGAATGACTGTGGCTGGATCAAAAGGAAGGTTTGAGCTAAAGGGCTGAGTGTGCCTCACTTCTAATCATGGCCCTATAAATACACCACCCAGAGCTGAAGCACCATGCATGACAGCTGGCAAGACAGTGGCAGACAGTTTGACCAGACCTACCACCCAGGCACAGCTCCCTCTCAGGAAAGCTGCAGATATGTGTGGGTGGCAGCTGCTGGTATTTTCTCCCTTCTCAGCACATACCACCATGGAGTTGTAAGGAAAGACAGGTCACTATTTGCCCAGCCACAAGGTATCATTGCAGACAAATGGAACAAAGTCCAGGCTATATTTAGACTGAAGACTGCTGGGGTTTTATTTTCCCTCCCCTCTCCCTCAGAATGGTGTGAGAATAAAAAACCAAAGTAATCTCTGTGTACCAAGAGTAAGGGGGTGGAGATGTCCATGAGAACTGTTCTGGAGACCCCAGGCAGGAGAGATTCAGAAGACAAGCAGTAAAGTTAGGTTCAGACTAAACCAAGCAGCAGGCAAATGAGTCTCAGTGCACTGTACCCACAGTGACCCATATCCAAGCTTTGAGGCACCTCTGTCTGCTGCTTTAATGCAATGGGCATCCAGGGGAGTGAACACCTCCAGGGGTATGTCTGATGCCCACTCCTGCACCAGACACTTACACTGCTATACAGCAGCATCACCCCACACTTCACTGAACTCAGTCAGCAAAGCAGCCATCATCACCCAGTGTTGGAGGCTGCAAAACCTATTCGCAGTCTTAATGTGAATTTGCTTTCCCATATATGGCTTTACATTCTCCAGTTCCTCGGAAGCAGACTTGTGGTTTTGTTTGTTTGTTTGCTTGTTTGTTTGTTTTAAATACACTGGTACTTCAGAACAATTGATTTTCCCCTGGCATTTTTCCTGCTGGCAATTGAGGTTTTAAAGCAAGGGCATTGCTATAAGTGTCAAGCATCCACAGCACCATGGCTCACAGTAGTGGTGTTTGATGCAAAACCATAAGGAAAACAATGCTGCTGACTGCTAATCTCTCCACTTGTCTCCTGCCTTTGTGTGGGCCATGCTACATGTTTTTTAAAGACACCAGACATTTGAATAAAAATCTTTCTATGACAAATGGGAAGTATGATGCCAGCTTTCCTGATCTTTTAGCAATCTTGGCTTGAAGGGATCATCACCTGGCTACTGGTGGTATCAGCTGTAGCCCTAAAGCTACTGTCCTCTTTGCCTGAACCATGGCATTAAGCAGGTTTTGTTCCAGAGACACTAGGAGGGATGCATGCACCCACTGGTGCTGTTAAGATCATTCACACCTTCATATCTTAGAGGATTTTTTGTAAAGCCATAGTATCTCAATCAAGGACATAACCCTGTGCATGATAAACCAGACATAACTAAGCCTGAAATAAGTCCTATTAATAAAACTGTTGCTAACCAGCCGTCAAGAGGTTATCTGGGGGCAAGCATTTAGACAATGCAAGCAAGGAGCCCCTCCAGAAAAGAAACAATATGCCTCTTGTTTCATAGTATACTGAGGAATCAGCAAGGTTTTCATTTAGCCATGACAAGGCTAGTTTTGGAGAAGGTGAAGGGGTTTTTTTACTGTGCTCCTGAGAAACCAATTTAGGAGGCAGAAATGCAGCAGATGGAAAGAGGCCCAGAAGGCCATCAAGATCAGTATCATTGTGTTGAGGTTGCATTTGTATTTCACAAGTATGTGTTTTTTTCCACTAAGACCTTTTAAAACCTATTAATACACATAAGCCCATCACTTTCTGAGCAGAGTAGTTATGATGTACGCAAACTCCTCCACTGCCCATGGGGAAACCTTGACATGTGGTCAAGTTTCATACAGCTCCATCCTTTCCTGTTGTTTGATAGTCACTCCTGATATATCACTTCCTTTGCCTTCTGAAACTTTTTTTGATACATTTGCATTTAGCTCTCTAAGTTGCCTAAAGGACTTTCCTCATTATTTCTACTCTGGTCATGGGTCTGATGGGAGGGAAGTTATGATATAACATACAGACATTGACTGGAATAAGAGCTGTGGCACATGACAGTACAAGATCCTCCACCTGGTCTTCATGGGGAACAGCTAAAATATAATAAACATTTTGAAAACTGCAAACCCGAACGTAAAACTCTGCTGATACTCTGGTTTTTCAGGTTTTCATTTGGTTCCCAGTGTTTTCAGAAGAAAAATTATTGCAAGTTGATTTGAATTGATAGGTCATTTTGGAATGGCAAAAAATACATCATTTGGGAGTTGAATAAAGAACTGAATCTTTGACCTTTTACAACACTTAACTATACTGACAACAAAAGTGAAGTGAAAATAGAATTCAGCCATTATTTTCAATTAAATTGGTGAAGCCTTTCATAAAATCCTAGAATCCCATATTGGAAGGGACCTCTGGGATCATCTGGTCCCACCTTTCTAGGCAAGGTATGACCTACACTAGATAGCCCAGCATCTTGACCAGTTGAATCTTAAAAGTATCCAACATAGAGAAGTCTCCACTCTCTGGACAGATTATTCCAGCAGCTCATTGTGAAAAATTTTCCTCTTGTGACTAGTGGAATCTCTCCAAGAGTGACTTGTTTCCATTACCCTTCATCTTTCCAAGTGACTTTCATTAAATGATATGTATTTCAAGATCCAGAAAATGATGCAAAGCCTTTGTTAAGGTCGTGCAGAGGATGCTGCTGCATAAGGAAATACACAAGCATTTTTTTCCCCAGCTTGCACTCTATTTCACCAGAAGATGGTCACCTTGAATCTTTCTTTTATCTGGGTTTTCCATGAGTTTAAAAATTATAAGAGTATATCACCACTGCTCCTACTATAACTTCAGCAGAATTTATAGCTTCCAGATCCCTACTTTATTTTGGAATAAGTCTGGATGTCGTCTGCTAAGTTGTGGGTTTTGATTTACCTTGTATCTCAAGAAGTAGGTGAAAAAGCCTTGTGTGAAGAAGGAGCAGACTCACCTTCAGCACTGATGCTCTGTGCCCTCAGCCTGAGCTAAAGCTCAGGGTGGCATTGCTTCTTGATTTCTTGTAAATACCTTCTGGGGTTGAAGGAGCAGCGCACTTTTCAATCACAGTGCTTTTCCAGCTCCAGTAGTAGTCTATAAATTGATGGCGCCCTTTCTTGTATGAGGAATGTACTGCCACAACTTTCTGGAGTGTAAAGTGAAATTCCAGAGCCTCAACAGAAGAATGACACAGCCACTTTGGCAAACTGAGACAGCTTTTGGCAATGGCTAGGAGCAGAAACATAAAACACTTTAAAGACTGACTGTTCTTCCTGTAGCAACATGGATTTGGAGTCTCCAACCATTGACAGCTGACTTCCAGCCCTCTTTGCAATTTCCCCCCTTCACCAGCCTCACCAGCAGATGTTTGTTCAGATGTTCACAACCATGGAGGAAATTAGGAAACCTAAAAAAAAATACTCTCTGTTAAGTCCTGGATAGGAGCCTGGGGTGTAGGAGAGGTCAGACTATGCTTTCTGCTAGAAGTAGACAATAGCTCATGGGATGGTTCTTTAATGAGAAAAGCCTCAAGGATACAGCTTGTGAACCCCATAGTAATACTTCCTAGAGGATTCAGACCCTAAAACCTCCTGGTGAGTGGGTGCTAAGAAGGAAAAAGTTCCTTCTCTCAATCCACATCCATGGGCACAGGTGTACTCCACAATTTCACTCATATTTATGGAACAGCATTGCACTTGTACCCCTTGCAAAATGATCATCTTAAAATGGAAGGTCTCCAACAGGACAGGGAAATTAATCAGCAGATAATACATTTGGTGGATATATTGAGAAGTGCCCAGGAAAAGAGAAACTCTTCTGTATTTCATTTGACAAATAGATTAAGAAAGAAAAATAATAAGGCATTACTATTATTGTCATTATTATTATTATTACACTTATTATTTTGATATATAAAGCCCTTTCTATTTCATTTCCAAAATGAAATGTTTTGCCTCATAAATACTGGCAGCTTTTTTATTATTATTATTATGTTTTATTTTAAATTCAAATTCAAATATTTTCCTGTTGAAGTGGCATATTTTGTGTAAAATTGACTTAAAGATCCTCACTCCTCCGTATTACACCATTCCAAACCCTATCAAAATAATTCTTTTGGGGCTAAATAAATCCATTTCAAGTGGCCAAAAAAGGATTTTTGTGGGCTTTTGAAAACTCCTCAAAATTCAAGCTAGTTACTTCTAATTTCCCCAAGAAGCCTAAAAACAACCGCCCTTTGCAGAATTAATTTTTCTCTCAGATTGCACAGTTGTGTAACTCCTCTGGGTTTCTGACTGACGTGTCAGTCACTGTAGTAGTCAATGAGACCATGTGAGACATTAAGTTCTCCTTGGTAAAACAAGCTTGATGGGTCTCAGGCAGGGCATAGCAAAAAGGCATCTGTAAAGCAAAGTCTCCTGGAAGGTAAGGAGTCTGTTTTAGGTATCATAGAATCATAGAATCAAGGAATGATTTGGATTGGAAAGGACCTTAAAGCTCACCCTTTTCCAGCCCCCTGCCATGGGCAGGGACAACTTCCACTAGACCAGGTTGCTCCAAGCCCCGTCTAACCTGGCCTTGATCACTGCCAGGGATTGGGCAGCCACAGCTTCTCTGGGCAACCTGTGCCAGGGCCTCACCACCTCACTTCACAGGGCCTCATCACCCTCATATGTCTCACCACCATCTACAAATAAGCTGAAGCTGTTGCTCAAAGCAGCGAGGTTCCCCAGAAAACAAAATACCTTAGCAAAGTACCTCCACCATCAGCACCATACACCAGAAGAACCATCTACCATGCTTTTTGTCTTCCAGAGTCTAGTTTGACAGTGCTTTGCAGCCCAGGAGCGCATGCAAAAGAGCTTCAGTGTCCCTGGTAAGAAATAGTTATTCGCAGACACAACCCCAAACTGTGGGGTTTATACAGCAACACAATGCAAACACTCCCCCAGTTCTGTCCCAGAGGTGTTATCTCCATCATTAGCATTGCAGCCACCACCACTCCAAGCCCTCCCAGGGATGGAATGATGCCAATTGCCAGCCCCTGGCAAATCCAGTCCATCCTTGTGCTCTTGCAGCTCCTGCAAAATCAAACAGTAGCTGGACCGCTTTAAAATGTCACACCCCTGTCCTGAAGAAAAAACCAAACCACCCAATCAACAGGATTAAGCTGCCAAAGAGTCACCATGATAACATGCTGGCAAGGCTGAGAGCTCTCCTTTTGTTTCACAAAGCTGGCATGCGCAGCACACATGCTGCTCCCAAAACAATCACACTGTAACTCAGCTCAGATTTCCAAAGGGCCAAAACTTCTCTGTAGAAAATCTATGGACACAAACTTGTATCTGCCATACTTCATACTCTGGGGGTTGGAGTTGGTTGTTTGGTTTGTTTTGTTTGTTTTATTATTATTTTCCAAAGCAGGATGTTATTCATTGTGAGCTGAAAACCAGCCTGCTCAGATCTCACTGTGTAACTGCTGTCATACTGGCTGTTCCTTTGCTCAGCCCAAAAAGCTGAGCCCCAGCTGGGGGGTTGGTCAAGAGGATGGAAAATTTGAATCTTGCCCTTTTATTGAAATTTCAAATTCTGCTGAAAAGAAAAAAGAAAGGAGAAACCTTTTTCCTCTCCTTGCCGCCACTACAAGTTTTTCATTTCAGTTCAGTCTGCTGGGGTCCTTTGTTCGATTTAGAGGTTTATTTATGTAGAAGGAAGCCAAATCTGGAGTTTCCTACAACCACAGTTGGAGCTGACATTTCAGAGTTTTGGTTTGGTGTGTTTTTCAGTCCTCTTACAATGGTGTCAATGTCCAAACCCTGATCATACTAACAAATGCTCTGACCCGTGACGGCTTTCTCCAGGCTTTGCAGCAGAGCCTGCCAGGTGACACTGAAACTTCCGAGATCCACAAACACTGTGCATGTCACACAGTCTTGGTCCCCAAGGCCCTTTTGTGTTCAATACAGCCAGATCCTGCCATCGTGAGCAAGGATGTTGTAGGCAGATTCAGTCTCTGTGTTTATAAAGAGCTGTCACCAAGCAGCATGGTATTTGATGACATTTAATTTCTGGGCAGAGGGGGGTGCATTTGGGGGGGTTGTTATTTTGCAACCATTAAGCAAAAGGGAGAGAACATTTCTACCACTGCCAGCCAGTGACTGTTACCTAGTAGTCAGTACTAACCACAAGCAGTGAAAAGTTTGAGCTATTTTCCTTAGGAACATTTTCTTTTTTCTTCTTTTTTTTTTTCTTCCTTTTTTTCTTCCATCTTTCTTCTCCTCTCCCCCCTCCAGCACTCAGCAGTTATTGTCAGGCGGCTCTTAACCATAGTGGGGTTTTCCATGATGCCTTATTTTATTTTCCCGCTCCCCATTGCCGTTTTTTTAAGTTTGGGTGGCTTACAATGTGGTTTGTTTTCTGAAGATCATTCACATAGGCAGACTTCTCACATTAGATTGTTCTGTCACGTCTGCCCAGTGGCTGCAATGTTCCACTGCTTCCCAAAAAATACAATTGATGGATTGTCGCTGTTTCTATTCTGGGCTTTGGATGCCTAGGTTTGCTGTAGCAGAGCAGCTTTTGCAGGCTGGAGGTTGGGTAGGCTCCGTCTGGGTTGCAGGCTTAGTGTCATCTTCCTTTCCAGCATGATTCCAGTGGAGTGGGCTGCAGGTTTGGCTCTCCCACACCTATTAGAGGGTTGAAAAGGAGGCACTGGATCCTAGGCTGGCCATCCAGGCACCTTGCATGGGTATGATGTGTGGTTACACATGGACCAGGCATTTGGATAAATAAAAACCTCATAGGGGTGTGCATGGGGGTCAGTGTTTGTTCATCTATATATATGCATGTATATACATGTGTACTGATTCATAGGTACATATGAGTATACATAAATTCACACTCATTTCTTTCCTACCTACATATTTATGCACACATGAATATAGTATATATTTCTCTCTCTATATATGTATATATTTTCTACATTTATATATATATATATAGAATCATAGAATGGTTTGGATTGGAAGGCACCTTGAAGATCATCTAGTTCAAACACCTTCCACTAGACCAGGTTGCTCCAAGCCCCATCCAGCCTGGCCTCGAACACTGCCAGGGATGGGGCAGCCACAGCTTCTTTGGGCAACCTGTGCAAGTGTCTCACTGCCACACTTCACAGGGAAGAACTTCTTGATGTATGTTGTATGCACAACTCACACTGACTATCATTCACAGATTAATCCCAAAGGCAGCTAGAGAAACCAGAAGCGAGAGATGATGGTTTACAAAGAACTGGCATAAATCTGCCCTTTTTAAAAACCTGTTAAATTTAGTGGCTAGCATCTTCTGGATTTAGGGCACAGATCTGTGGAAATGTAGGGTGCAAGTACTGGGATAAACCAGCATGGGTGTATGCATGACTGGAGAGGGCTGCGCTTACTGACTCCTTGGTAGGAATCAGTCTGTGATGTGGACGGCATTCATGTGTAAAAGCTCCTAAAGCTTTCCTGATCCCTGTTATTAGTGGCAGTAACACACAGTTCCCTGGCTATGGCCAGGATTCTGGAAAGCAGCTATTTCATCAAAAAGAGCTGGGCTGCAAGCTGACTGTATACCCTGAGCATAGCAGGATGATCTCAGTTTATATTTAGGTGAGTCCCTCTCTGTCTGTCTGCTTTCTTAGGATTCAGATCGCAGATAGGACAGGGGAGGGAACAATGACATCTGAGATGCATGCAATGAGATAATGAGACAAGAAACTAAGCTCCAGAAGGAAATTTGCTTAGGAGAAAGAAAAACACCCAACATTCTGGAGATTATATTGGCATTGCCTCTCTAATAATATTACATCCATTTCCTTCCCCATATTTCTTTCTACTTCTTTACATTGCATAGCATATCATGATTTTATACATATGCATATATAATATTGTTGGGAAATATGTTTTGACATTGCTTTATTGTTGCTGGTTTTAGTAATACCTGGGCTTTAACCAATCCTTTTGCCACTTGGAAACCTTACAGCTAAGTCTAAGCAAACAGGTCAGTCCCTGGGCTGAGGGAGGAAGGAAGATGGAGGTGGAGGAGCTCACTACTAGTCTAACATCAGAAAGCTGTGTACTTTGAGATCATTCAGTGGTACTGTAGCTTTAGGAGAGACTGGGATGATTCAGACCCAAAATCCCAGAGCCTATGCAACGAGGTGGGCAGGTCCCATCAGCTGGAGCCTTGTGCATAGAGAGGCACCAGGAGCTCTTCCCATGCTCCTGGTCTTGGTACAGAGTTAACTGGTTATCCTACTTTTAACCAGTCCAGAGCAGGTATGCACCACACATCTCTGCCTGAAAATCACTGCAGATACACTCTGCTTTTTTCCTCCTGCCAAGGGCAACTGCTCTGTAGCAGTTTCTAGATATTTATATCAGCCCTACTCTTCTAACACATCAAAATCCTTCATGAAAGCCATCCAGATCTACAATTATCACTGTCCTCACTTTGCTTGTGGAACATATAAGTGCAGAGATAGGTCTTTACCCACGATAACTGCTCCCAAGGTCACCATCAGGGCGTGCACAGCAAAGCTGAAGGACTCTTTCACTTGGGAGTCCACTTCCTGTGGAGATGCATTGCCCTTGGCCAGCACAGCAAAGACTTGGTGACAATTTGGTAAGCAAGCTGCCCCTGGAAAAGGATGAGGTGAAGGACCATGAGAGAAAGCAGCACATCATCATCTGGCTCTGAGTCACATCGCCATCCAACTCACAACCTGTGTGGCTCCACTTTCCATGGGTAACACCTGCTAACAACTTTCTCCATCCTGGCACTTCTGCCCAAACACTAACATCATTGCAAAAGTTAGGGGAAACCCGGTGTTTCTGTTTCTGTTAAAAGCCACTGCTCCTCTCCACCCCCATCTCTCCTACAGCTACTCTCGACATTTTTTCCCCTTCTCCAAGCTGAGATTTAACTGGTTTATGAGAGGAATAAATACTCTGCCTCTACAGTCCAGCCTTCCAGCAACTTGGGAAAAGTTAGCACTTTGGCCAGAGCCTTCTGCATGCTCTGAGCTGTGCATTTAATTTAAATTTAATAGTTATTGCATGTTACACAAATGGTGATTAAAACCATATTGATTGAGGTTTAGCAGTTATGTGAGAAATGCAGATCTTATTACAGAGTTGCTCCATATCCAGAGTGTGCTTTTAATAACTCTCTGCTCATCAAGGGGCAGATTGGGGAGAGAGGGAAAGGAAAATGCAAAGTTGGGAGGCATGGGCTGGAGGGATAATGGTAAGGTTGCAAATCAGGCACCTCTTGCTTGCTTCCTATCTGTCGTGCACACAACCATAGTATGAGATCTCAGCACTGATGTCCTGCTGACCTACCCATGTATAAATCAAAGTAAACCTACATTATGCAAACCTTTTTTGCATACATAGGCATGCAAACAAACCTACAGAGGCCACATCCACACCACGTGCTGGAGAAGCAGATAAACATGTTGGCTGAGATCTCAAAAGATCAATTCTGTGGTAGGATGTATTGCCGTAAGGGCTTTCTAGGTCAGGACCTGCTGTAGAGCCACTTGAAAACCCCTCAAACTGTCAAAAAAAGGGTTATTTGTTATTCTGTCATGTATTTCCACCACCCCCTTTTCAAAAAGCTGCAAAGTTAATTTGGTGAAATAGCAGGAATAAACAAACTCTTGTGTCCTAGTTTGTCTGAGATAGCGACTGAAAAGAGAAAATGAACCAGGAAAATACTAACTGCGTTGAAATCACCCTGCTGAGAGCAGTGCAAACCTTTTTGAGCCAACTATTTGCTTTTGCACAACTCTTTGCTTTGCACAATTTGCTCAGTTTGCATGCTTCACACCGAAGTGAAAAGCAGTGCTAGTACGTACTTTAGGAATGTATAATTTTTAAGGTGAGACAGATAAAGATGTGAAACATGCAGGATTACAAGGGGAAATGTAAGGGAAAAAAAACCAAAACCAACAAACAACCAAACAAAAAGAACAAAAAACTCCCAACCCTAGACATGCTTGCAGAAAATCTTAATCTTACTGTGACAGTTTCAAATGACTCAATAAATCTGGGCTACCCTTGGACAGGGTTTGCCCAATGCCACAGCCTTTTCTTCTATGTTGAGAAGAGAAAGTTAATGGTGTTGAAGACCTTCTGTAGAAATCGCCTCCTTTACATGAAAGATTAAGGAAAAGCATGTTCAGAATATCACACTGTGCTCCTGCCTCTCAGCTACCCAGATGCCGACTCAGAAAGATGCACATTTTGCTTTAAATGCTTCAATGCCTTAGGATTCAGCAATGCTGCAACTCTGAGATATTTCAAATAAAAAAGAGCTTATGAAACTTCACAGGTTTTCATCTCTACATCCCTCAGACCAAGCTGAGCTGTTTACAGGTTTGATTTGCACATCTCTATATCTCTGTGCCACAAACATCAGATATTGCAGAAAAGTTGTTTTTTTGGCAGCTACTTAACAAAGACAAGGAATAGCCTAGAAAAAATATTTTTTTTTTTAAATCATACTACCACATCTTTTAAGGGGCCACTGAGCAATTTCCAAATTTTAAGGGAAACAGTAATTTTGATTAAGAAAGAAAACATTTTTGGGCTTTGTGTTCTGCTTGATGACAGTTTTAGTTGGAAATGAGGGAGAAAAATTGTTCCAGACTGGTCAAAATGTTCTCTTTTGCCCAAACTGAAGTAATTTCAACCATTAATTCTGGGTATTTTTTTATATAAGAAGGAAAGAACCCTCCAAAATTAATAGCTGCTTCAGATCAAAAGAAAGAAAAAAAAATCTAAAGAGGGAATTGACTAAAAAAAGCTGAAACTGGGAATTTTCTTGATCCTTTTAGATTTTTCTTTTTTTTTAAAGTTCTTGCAAAATCTATGTGTATTTGCAAAACATTCTGGTACCATCATATTGCAGTTTTCAAGTCCCCTTGAAAAGTATTTTTATGAGAAATGTCACCCAGCTCTGCGAACAAGAGAGATATACAAAGATAGCCAGACTTTCATTGGCCCAGAAAATTCGTCTGGAAAGCTCCTTCACTTTCCAGCGCTACTTGGGTTTGGCCCTAAGAATGAGTGGAATATACCACAAAGAAACCCTTTTGCTGTGTTTTAATGCATGCTTGCTCAACATCTTACTATTTCTTCACTGCTCTGCATCCTGGCCAGTATCTTTCTTGGGGATCATCTCTTCTGGGGATGCTACAGCCCCCGGGACTTAAGACATCTCACATTTCCTCTTCTGATGAAATGTTTCCCTGGATCAAGGCTATAGAATTTTTCCTAATGCTGAAACATCCCTTACACTTTCAGGCACTGATTCATTTCTGTTAAGCAAGCTGCCAAACTCATGTCAACCTGGGGCCAGTGTCTCTAAAGGGATGGACAGAAGGGAGAAAGGTGCTCTTTCCACTCTTAAAAGCAGCCTCAGCCTGCCTGGGGATATCCTGTGCTCACAAACTGACATGAAGCATGATAAATAAAGAAGAGGAAAAAAAGAGCAGAGCTGCCTTTAGAAACAAGCTATGGCCACATGGCATTTTAATTATGCTTATCTCTGGGGTCTACTCAGAAGCACTGAAGCAAATTGTTAATGGGGCATTGACCCCATTATAAGCTTGGCCATGATTTTTATGTGCAAGGCAGCATGTCTCCACCACTAGCTCCTGAGAAAATACCTCTGGCCGCTGCATATAACAGCCTCTCCTTGGCAAGGAGGCTTTGGAGAAGGGAGACAGACCTGACAGCATCCTCTAGCTTTTTTTCACAGAGCACACCTGTGCACGTGGAATGTGTGTGACATCAGACCTCTGCACTTCCTGCTATGCAGAGGGGGCAAGAGAGCGTGTGAGAAAGTGCCATTTACAAAGGGAAAGTGCTATGCCACGGACTTTAGCTGTTGTGAATTTGGAGGGAATCCCACAAGGAGGTTGATGCTTCCTCAGGTCGTGTTTTTCATGGAAAGGACCACAGGCTGCTGAATTTGGATTCCCTTCAGGTTTGCGGACATGACAGATGGGGAAGATGCAGGACTTTCTTTCAGACATGGCAGTGATTTCTCATGTTCAGGGTCCTGTCAATCTGTTCTCCTCCACGATCAGCCCAGAGCCAGGGTTTTAGAGTAGGTCCATAATTTCTTTTAGAATAGGGTCTTAGGCAGAACTGCTAACATTCAGCAGCCAATGTCTATAATGTGGAAAAGTTACAGACTGGTAGAAATCCAAAGCAGTGGATTTCTACCAAAGCTGTGCTATACAGCACTGTACAAACAGATAGCTTTTTATTGGCTTGCTTCCAAGCATGGTCCAGCTCTGGAAGTACTCTACTGGTGAGCACCAAGTATTTGCAATTCACATCAGCAGAGGCACAAAAATGAGCTGCCAGGGCTCTTTACTGCATCCCAATCATGGCTTGCATATGCTTATACTTCAATGGGCCCTCTTCTCTACCGCTGCTTTATTTCATCTACCTTAGATGCTCGTCTTCTTCCAGTGAAATGTATAAACTTCTAACAGTAACTGTTAGCAACTGTGATAGGAGCTTGAAGAGAATAGCTCAACCTTGAATATCTAACATGTAGATGCCTGAAATACATCAGGCGAATCCCACTTTTGATCTTCCTTTCTTTCTTTGTCATTAGGCCCAAAATGTTTTTCCCTAACCAGAATCTTTGGGCTCAAGAACAGCTCATCTGAGTCAAAACCTGCATATAGAATGTCAGATTAGATGATTAAACAGATTTAAGGTCCATAAAACAAGTACTCTCCACACTCAGTGACATGAAATGATAATAGATCATCTAGGAGCCTATGGCCTTCTTCACTTATCCTCAGTATAGTGTAGGCTGAGCAAGGCAAAGGGCTCTGTTTATCTGGGGTTTGAGTGGAATGTCTCCTTTTTTTTCTGGTTGTGGAAACTTTGGAATAATTCAATCAGAACCTCCAGTGACTCTCCATACTTACCTGGATTGTTTATTAAGACCTTGTGTGTGAGATAGTAACTTGAACTTGTGTGGCCAAAATTTTCAGGGTGGAGCTCCTTTTTCTTCACTATAACCTGCTGAGATATATGTCTCATCTAAGCAAAATATCTAGGTTTCCTCCGCAGAAGCCAGACTGGACTTTTTCAACATTCAAATTTATTAATCCCATCTTAAGAAATATATCTGTCATTTAAAATAGGTGGCATCTGACATCACACTGGAGCTTGTACCATCATTATGCTAAAAAGGGAATTGTCTCTATACACCTGAAGATAATTTGCCAGCTCTATGCAGTTTTTGAGCAGATACCTAAGAGGCATTCACACAATAAGCTTACAAAAGTTCTCATGCTTTGCCAAAGCTCTGGCCCATAGCTAGGATGGTGAGTCAGGGGCAAATCCCATAAAACTCAAAAGGAAATATTTGCTACTAATTCTCACAAGCTTGCAATAGTGTCTCTTGTCTTCACTAAATTTCAGGTTTTTTTGCCGGGGGCCTCCTCAACACTCACTACTCAAATTTCTCTGTGCTTGAAAGGCTCAGAAAGAAACCACTGAAAGAGAAAGGGGCCCAGAACAGGCTTGGTTTAGGCTGGCAGGTGTCTGTCCACTTCAGAAACCTTCAAATATGTGAGCACAGGAGGGAAATTGCTTTCTAAAGGCATTTCTACTGAGAAGTAATGTAGGCCAATAATAATAACGGTGATGACAATGGAAACATGTAGCACCTGGAAGGAATGAAACCAAGAGAGAAAATAAGTTGGACTGAGAAAGATGAGAGGGTGTTGGGAGGTTGAAAGTGTATGGTGGCCACCTTCAGTTGTCTTCATGCCTGATCTTGAAGGCTTAGGCATATACATGTGCAGCATCGTCCCATGTCATTCTCAAGGAAACAACATGGGCCAAATTCTCAATGAGATCTAACATCCTGACAGTTTTCAAAGTAGGCAAAGGTCTCCATCCCCCTACCTCTTCCTAAACTATAACATGATAGCTTCTTGTAGGCTGGATATGACATGTATACACCACATGGGATATCCAGACAGGCTTTCTTGGAATCAGACAAGCCCTTTAGTAGCTGGATGTTGTTAGTATGTGCCAGGATATCATCTACTCAAAGACGCATAGAAATAGTCCCCACACTGAGTACTGTACTGCCCTGTGTGGGTGGCTCAGGGACAGCCCTGTACCACCATCTGTCTCATGCATTGTTGATATAGCTGTGCTTTCCTGGTGTAAAGAGGAGGTGAAACAGATTGGTGAATGACACTGAAGGCAGCTGCTCCTGTTGTTTCTATACCAGAGGTAAGGGGTTCTTCAATATGCTGAGATTCAAATCATATTTGTGCTGGGATATCCTAACCTTGGCCCAGCAAATGGCTATTCCTAGCAAGAAAAGGCCCTGTTGTATCATAATTCCCACAGGTCTATGTTGCACAGGACCTTACACTTCTATCACCAGCCAGCTATGAAGTTATCTGACTCTCACGCCAGAAGAGATATGTGCCCACGAGCTCATAAGCTTGTTCCCTCACACATCCAGATAAAATACTTCTTTTGCATATTCAAAATCACCCTCAAGTGGGCCAACACCTTAGCTTTCTTATTCACAAAGAAGCTTTTTTGCAGACAAAACCCTTCACCCTTACACACACTCCATCTCTTCTTACAGAAGTCAGGGACCTAGCTAAATTCCTCTCTCTGACACATGCAAAATATGCTTCATTCTCCAAAGATATGCTCAAAACCTCTCAACATGTTTACCCCACAAACAAAATCCTTTCTATCCACAAAGTGACTCCTGTTTTTCATTCCTCAAAGGCCTTCTTACACATATATTCACTATTAACTCATATACATTTCTCCCACATCCAAGGTCACCATGACAATGCTTTGACAGTAAAACCAAGCAGGACATTTGATGTTGAAATGGGATTTTCCCAATGAAAATCAATCGATCCCTCCCAAGAGATGTTTGCTTCTCTTTCCCCAGACTTCAGGCTTCCTCCTGATTATTGCTGGGCCTGCTTCACACTGCAGTGGAGGCTTGGACATGTACCCTTTCATGTCTGCCATCACAGTGCTGCATACTCAGTGCTTGGGAGCTGAACAGGCACATTGGCAGGATCTCATCTTTACTGGTGCTGCATGAAGCCTGAGTATTTCCCTCGTGGCTGCTCCTATCCCAGATGTAGAAGGAAAAAAAAGGAAGAAGCTTTAATTTTTTACTGTCCCTGCAGATGCTCAGAAGCCTGCAGGGCTTTTCATGGAGAACAGTTCTCACATGGCTTTAAGATCACAGTACTCCACAAAAATAAATGATGACAGCTTTTTCCCCAGGCACCTGTACTACTGCCTGCTGCTACAATAAGCATATCAAGTGACAGCATGGGAAAATGTGGCCGTTAAGGATAACTCTGTATGGTAATCTGTGTCCTTTCCAGGTCCTCACATATGCCAGCTATCTTTTTTGTACCCAGTACTCACTGGACTTTGAGCACATGTCATCTCAGATAACTTTAGCTGCTGAAATTGGCACCCAAATACCTCTCTCAACTCCCTTTATCAACAGATCAGCATCTCCCAAGGGTGATTCAATCCATCCTCATATAGGTGTTTAGCACAGCTGCAAGGGATAAAACTCTATAGAGTTGATTATAGGTGATTTGTTTAAGGTCAGTGGTAATTTTTTTCCGTGGTCAAAATTAGATGACCCAGTCACACTTTCGGTGTCCATAACAATAAAAGATTTGTCCTGTTTTCCATCAGCCTTAATGGTTTTCAAGACAGCAGAATACATTTCTGGCAAGATGTGGCCGCCTGCTACAAGGCAGCATTCAGATGGGAATGAATTAGAAATATGGAAAAGACAATCTTCTTGCTACAAAATCTCTTCAGGACAATCTGTTTTCCAAAGTAAAGAGGTTCAGTGCTCATTCCAGAGAAACAGTTTCTTAAATACTTCCTCATGGACTCAGACAAAGTCTTACAGAAAAGCAAAGAAGCCAAAAAAAAGCACCAACCCATAACTCTTTTCTGTGAGTTGCAAGCAATATTCAGTTGCACCCAATCTACTTTGAAAATTTTTAAGTATTGGATCAAATCCCATGGGAATGTATACGTGAGTAGCATTAAAACTTTAGTATAACTGCATTTACTTAAGGGGGTATATTTAGCTTTAAGCCACTGTAAATGACATCTCAATAGAAGCCAAATACACCTTGAGACCATGAAGCAGCTAGAGAAAGACAGTGGGAAAATCTTAAATGATTCTGGGGTGTAAAATAAGGCTCTTAAACCGTTATCATGACAAGCAGACATACCAGAAAAATTGAAACAAGAAGTGTTTTTCTCTACCACAGAAATATTTTAGTTTTGAGACTTTAAAAAATTTAAAAATTCCAAATGCAAAATTGTGCAATAAAGTCTGAGAATAAATATTGAGAATTTGAAGCATTCCCATCAAGATGCACTTTCATCATTTTTAACATTTTGTTTTGATACAAGGTTATTTTCCTCAGATTTTTTTTAACTACAGATTATCGTTGGCCTATAATCAAGAACCAATTTTATCCTGGAATGTAGAAATGGGATGTTTGGAGAACTGCAAACTCATTAAAGCCTTTTTTTTTTTTTTCAAATGTCGCAGAATGACCTACAGAGGTATTCTGATCTACACCAGATGGCCTGAGCTCCATCGCAACTAAGTTTATATAGCAGGAAGCAGTACATTACCGGATCCAGCCCTGTGCACAAATAGCTTCAATTTTGATGAAAGCATTCTTGATGAAAAACATTAAATTGAAAAATTCCCAGGAAAACTTCTCAAACTTCTCTAGAGAATGTCATTTCCCCTTGCCATGGGACCCAAACTATGCATTTACCAATGCTTTCCCTAGTCCAATTTTGTATATAGTAGATAATGGAATATTCTCTGCAAAGATGAAGAGATGTTAAAATGGGACACTGAATTGATTTATTTATTTTTTAGGAACCCAAAATATATTTTTGGCAATTTAAAAACATTGTAACAGTCCATAATTGCAAATTGGGCTGGAGGAAAACAATAAGAATTTGCATGAATACTTGTGCAGAGTAAGTTTAAAATAAAAATGCAGAAATTAGTTGGTTTCAAATCCTCTTTGGATGGAAATGTGTTTGATGATCCTGATATCGTGTTGACTACAAAGAGGCATGTCTATTTTTTGAGCAGTACCAGTCTGGGATTTTTTAAATTTTTTTTTTTAATTATAACTCATGTTTCTGCTGGACTTCCCTGCCCTTCATACCACAATGTCACACTATCCCAGATGAATATTACCACAATGTCACAGTATCCTGGCTGAAGCCATCTGTGCCCTGGAAGAGAAGTTATTGCAATTTCCCCCTCCTCCTTTTACAGTGCAGGAATGTTAAGTACAGAAAGCTGGATCCCACCACGTACCACTTGCTCAAGGTCACTGTGGAAGTTCTCAGAGTACAGCATTAACTCTGTTGGCATTACTTTAAAAATTAGCTCAAAACCAAATCCCTTGTAATTTGAGTTCTTCTTGATATAGTTACAAATGATTGCTTTTTTTCACTAGTATTTGAACTGAAAGATTTGCAGGACCTTTATGATTCAAGGCAGAAAATCCCTCACTTTCAGTACTTTCTTTGTTAGAAATCCCCAGCTGAAGAAGTCACTCCCATGTGAAAGAAGCAAACCGTTTTGGCAGCTCATGATTTACAAGCCACCCATGAGACTTCCTGCGGGGTACTCAGGCAGCGCACTGAAGAGACGGGGTAACTTACTCCCTTTCTCACATAGTTCCCATGTTTTGCTAAGGAGGAAATCACTTTCTGACCTAACAAGAGGGGGTCCCAGAAACACTCATCCCTCACCTCAGCTCTGAGGAGCTGGAGCCATGGATGGCAGCGGAGTTCTGTCCATTTTCCTCTTTGGCATTATCTAGTCTTGTTTCATATCCTATGGCTCACCATAAACACAGGTGATAGCCAGGACTCCCTGTTGATTACTCAGCTTCTTATAAGAAACAGGAAAGAATCTGGAGAATCTGGTTGCTTTAATCAACAAAATAATGCTGATTTACACCCAGCCACTGTCTGTTCCAAATCCCTGTGAGAAAAAAAACTAGGAGATGCTGCAAAGCTCCTCTTCTTTTCCCCAAGGTCAATGCCTTTTCCCAAAGGACAATTTCCAAAGGACAATGCCTTGCAAAGACATCCAGCTACATCTTGCAGCGTCCATCCGTCATGGGGTATTTACTGTGCTAGCAATATGGGAAAGCTCTCCCTAAAGATTCTTGCAGGGATCTCTAACATTGCTTGTGTATGTGTGCTGTGCAGAAGGATCAAAGGGGAACTAGTCATTGTCAGATCTTTATTTGCTTATTGCATTTTTGTAAGTCAAGAGATCACTCTCAAATAGTCTATTTCATAGCCATTTTCGCAGGACTATAAAATTTCTTTCTCCTTATCATTTCCTGGAGCAAATGTTTTTTGAAGTAAATGTCACTCTCAGATATCTGCTGAAGAGTAAATTTCCATGGAAAAAGACATTTGAAAGGGAAAGGTCTCCAGCACCATTTCAGTGGAATTACCTACTTCACAATTTTAAAACCTTCAGTGTTTCCTAGACATTGGTAGTTCCCTGTCAGTGGGGTTGTTCAATGAAAGGGCAATTTGATGCCAGTTAGGCAGCTCAGGATTACAGTATTCTCAAATTCTCCCAAATTCTCTCAAAACCTGATTCTGAAATGGCCCTGGAAACAATCTTTTCCTTATGTATTTGTGGAAGACTTCAGCAAATCCTGCTGAGATCAGCAACAACTCTTCCCAGCAGAGACTTCTCTAAAGGAGAAGGAGAAGGCTCATACCCTTTGGAGGAATCCTTGGTGCAGAACCTGAAAGCAGCAGTTCAGTTAGGAAAGCTGGATTTTTTTCCCAAGTTTCTCTCTGTCTTCCAAAATACATACACATGAGCACACAGCTCCTTTGCCAGTGAGTTGGGCTTTTCTGGAAAACCACAGGAGGTGTCCCTGGCTTACTTTAAGGAAGTCTCAGGCTGGTGATATCTACCAAAATGATGCATTCCAGGCAGAGAGAAATTAATTCAACCCATGCTCCAAGCCCACTCCAAGCCTACAATCTAGCCTTGCCCATTGGTTAGTCAGTTGTCAGCCCCAAATATAGTCAAATCTTCCTGGCATCTACCTGTGCTGTTGCTAGCAGAGGAGCAATAAGCTTCTCCCTGAGGTCAGTGAAGCTTGCATGCAATAAAATCTGCTGCTTTGGGGATAAGATGGAATGAATAGGTCTGAATGTCCTCAGATGAAAAAAGATTCAGCTTTGAGTGTCTCTACTTAGCCAATCCCCCAGTACTTTGCTCCAACTCTTACTTCACCTGTAGCAATTGCCTTTGCTGCTCACACTTTGCTCAAAACCAGGAGCTGCTTCAGGAGAATGTCATCTCACAGCATTGAATATACCACTGCCAAAACCACCACCAACCCAAGCCCCAGCAGCCTACTTCTTCCCATGCCAGGTTAAAAAGTACATACTTTGATAGAAGCTGGGTTAAATTCAACTTCTTTGGGGGGTTCTGGTTCTGCTGGTTTAGGTGCTGGTTTGGGTTCTTCCTTCTTAGGTTCTGCCTTCTTAGGTTCGGGCTTCTTTGGAGCCATCTTGGTTTGCTGGGGAGCTGTTTTAGAAAGGGAGAGAAGGAGACAGACAGACAGGAGAGGTGGCTGCTGCAGGATAAATCACAGGCGCACACAGGTCTTTATCCTTGTCCAGTCTCTTGAAGTCATACATTATGTCACTCTCAGACCTGTCACATGCCAGAGATTACAATAGGGCCAAGGCTATAAAAGGACAAGATATTTACTCGGCTATTTTAGAATTATGGGATATGGTGTTGTTATGAATTGACACTTAAATGGAAAGAGTGTTCGGGGGGCTTAGGGCTGAGGCTGGCACTGGGTCAAAAATTTCTGGTTGTGTGTGCATACGTGTACATGTACAAGGGGCAAGGTTGGGTTACGGCTCAGGTCCCATTGATGGGTTTTGTCCTCCCCACGGCTGTGCCGACTATTACCTTCTTACTTCACTTGCAAAGCATCTCTCTTTCAGTCAGGACTGCACCCCTGGCCTTTGTTGTGCTGCAATTCATTAAATGACAAGCACAGATCTATATTTAGACATGAGAGATAGACCTATGTGGGAGATTGACCACCAACATGTCATCTAGCGTAGCGGAGAGTTCACACCTCAGATCACACATTGGTGCTCTCCTGGGAATGTATAAAGAATCAGTAGTGCTTATAGTATAATGCATCTAACAAGGAGGGAAACACACACACACACGCATGCACATACGCTCTGGGATTGTACTGGGTGTCTGCAAGTACATCCTTATGGCTAAGATTTTCCAGACCATTTTAGGGACTTGTATGCCAAATTCCTATTAAAATAACTAAGATAAGGGTATCCTTTTGAAGCTTGTCTAATCCCTCGGCTACTTTGATTTAAATAACCCCCCTTCAAAGCAAATCAAACAAAACAATTTTCAGATCGGCATTTGCTTATGTCCACTTTCTAAATCAGGAGATCACACTTCCACACTGCCTAGATTTTCTTTTTTTTTTCCATAGAATGGTTTGCATTGGAAGGGACCTTAAAGCTCATCCAGTTCCAACCTCCTGTCAATAGCTGAAGGTTATTGTATAAAGATAACCACTCCAGTTCAGGAAGTCCATGAGGCAGAAATTTCTGGAATGCGTTTTGAGGATGTATATTTCTTTTTCATAGAATCCCAGACTGGTTTGGGTTGGAAGGGACCTTAAAGACCATCCAGTTTCACCAGCCTTGCCACATGCAGGGACACTTTCCACTAGACAAGGTTGCTCCAAGCTCTGTCCAACCTGGTCTTGAACACTACCAGGGATGGGGCAGCCACAGTTTCTCTGGGCAACCTTTGCCAGGGCCTTGCCACCCTGACAGTAAACCAATTTCTTCCTAACATCCTTTCTCTAGTACCAGCTTTGACCAGAACTGAGCTTCCTAAATGTGGACCAAGAACAACCTGGTCTAGTGTGCTTGGAACTTGTGGTTCCTTCCAACTCAAAACCATTCTATGATTGTATGTGTCTCCATAAGAAGCTGTGCAGAGTTCTGTCTACTCACTCTGCCTAGACCAGACTCTGCTCCTGACAACTCTCTTCAGCTCACAAAAGCCACAAGACCTGCTCTGATGGAGCCCAGCAGACCCAACTCATGTTTGTATTCCCATGGGGAAGAAGTTTCTGACAACAACTTTCCAATATACTGATTTACTCACAATAACAAGTGCAGACAAGGGAAAAGTTCAGCTACATTTGGTCCCTGGGTTGTAGGGTGGGATTTGTTTGCATTGGATGTGTGACAGAGATGCGCTAGATGGTCCTACCTAGCCTTCAACTACCACTGCAGAAGAGTCTCAGCCTCTCATAGAGTCTGTGCCAAAACTTCATACGTGCCAGTCCCATACATATCTCAGATACCATAGGGTATCAGAAATGGCTCCAGAAACACTTACGTAGGCAAATTAATCCCATCCCCTGTGAATTATTGAACTACAGGACACCCACAGAGCTCTGGAGAGGCCTTTATAGGCAGAGGCATCTGAAATGAGTGAAGCCATAGACATCTACAGCTGAGAGGTACATCAACCTCACACTGAATATATGGGCTAGATCTCTGTAGACTGCAATGGGAGCAGAGCCACAGAGTTCACAGAAATATATTTACATTGCAGACACCTAAATTAAGTGACATGAACCCTGCCTGGGCTGAATTCTATCATCTTCTAAGATTTCGTTCAAATTGCAAAGCCACGGAGTAGAGGGTTTCCTGCAAGTTTTGAGTTCTCATTTGGCCATTTTCTGTTCAGGGAAAACAGGAATGAAGTGTGGAAAGATGTGCCCTGCTGATCAGAATAAGTGACCCCTGCAGACTTTGCAAGCTGTAGATATTTCTGCTAAGAAATAACAGAAATCATGCGCTGTTTTCATGCTCTGTAAAAAGTTTTGCTGCATTGATTTCTGCATTGAAATGTGTCATGGCTGGAGAACTGTGAGAGTTTTCTGCAGACCCAAAGAAATACCAGGGAGTAATTTCACCATATTCTCCAACTACAAACTCTTGAATAGCATTGCAAGAGCCAGGACAGACCCAGGAAATTCTAGATTTTAATTCAAGGTGTGGATCTGTAATGCAAATTAGTGCGTGCTCTAAGATAAGCCATAAGCACAAAGGCAACGTCTGAGCAGGCTCAAGCACATACGTGTGTTTTACATGACATTTTAAAAATCCACCATGTCTTATTCCTGAACTGAAAACAGCACTGGAAAATACCAGGCAATTAAGATGCCAGCAGCAGTTCAACAGCAGCTTGGGATCTTGTCAGCTCCACCTCTGTGAGATAAGAACAGACCATAATAACAAGGAGAGTCATATTTCACTTTGTCTTCTGAATTCCACAATAAGCATGGTTGTGGGGTTTGTTGGTAGGTTTCTCCGCAGTTCAGCTATTCTGTAATAAAAATGCATTAGAGAAATAAGAGTAAAAAAACAATCCGGAAAGGTACCTGGAAGCTCATCTCTGATGATTCTCAGCCAAAATTCAGGAGCCATACTGTCATACAAGGATTATATCAATACGGTTCTTTATATATTCAAGATAAAGTATATTCACAATACAGCTGGCGTGACACAGAGATGGTCCTTTGCACTTCTGCCAAAATGAAAACTGTTGCCACTTCTTGTAAATTGTCAGCTCTACTTGGAGGGGAGGCTTCTGGCAACGACAAAAAATCCCAGTTAAATACTTCGAGATTTTATTCAATCTCTTACCTGTCTGTTCCTCTTCTATAACCCTGGCATATTGCCTTCTGACTTCTGTTTAGTTTACTTATGTAAACCAAACAATAACCAAAATACCCTAACAGATAAGCCCTTTCACGCAGCTTCCGGTGGTTCTTCACTTTTCTTTTTCATCAGGATGTAACATAGGTGGCAGGCAACAGCTCCATCTATGTGATTACTACATATATGTATGATTATCCTTATTCAAATATACAATGTCAAGGCAAACAGGGAGGTACATCATGGGTTTTAAGTGGTCAGGGCTGGCTGAACACTGATGGGTGGATGTCTTGGAACATTTCCATGAATTAAAGATATTTCAATGCTCTGTAAATCTTTAAAAATATCCGAATCAAGGCAGTCAGTCTTGCCCTAAATCCCCCATTTGTCTCTTCCATGAGAATCCCTAGAGTCCCAGCAGCTGCAAAAAAAATCCTGACCAAATATCCGTCTTCCTATTAATAGGTTTTGAAAGGCAGGGAGCAGCGGGGAGAGTCCTCTGCATTTTGCAGTTGTGTTCACAGCAGACGTTAGCAGCAGATCTCAGTGCCAAAAAGCTATTCTAATGTCCTACCTGAGAGGCTGGGTTAGCTGTGAATTTTCTAAAATTCTCTTGGTCATCAGGGTATGATGAGTTTCTCCTGAGAGATGGACCAGGTTAATCTTCAAAGAGAACAGAGCCCATCAAGACATTTTCCAGAGGAAAAAAAAAAGAAATCATTTAGGAACCAGAAAAATAGAATATAAGTGAAAACAAAATATTCTGGCCAAAATCTGAATTGTTTCAGTTTGGGAATACTGCCACAATGCCTTATGATTCTCTGGTCTTTGATAAGTCTGTCTGTCATATGGAATGGAATGCAGGAATGTCTGCTGGAATCACAGAACATCCCAGTTTGGAAGGGACCTCAAAAGATCATCTGGTCCAAGAAAAGGAGCCTAGATAAGTTCATTTAGCAGTCTTATTCCATTTACTGCAATTTGCCATATTCCTCCTTGCACCAAGTGGAGGCGTTGGTATAGAGAATGAGAATTGTCTTTTTCCAAGGATAATAAAGACCTGAGAAAAATTAAGAATTTTCATTAAATTTTGTTGTGGTATATTTGAATTGAACTATTCAGTGCCAAAATGTATCACTTTTCAGATACTTGAATTCTCAACAGAATAAACATCCCTGTCCCCTAAGTGGGTTGGGTTTTCTTTTCTGTTAAATATAAAACTAATCTTTGAGTTTAAACTTTAATTCTCTCCTCTGAATAAACTGTTGATGGAAACTGTCCAGACATCTTTAAATGAGAGGCTGAGAGCACGTCAAAGATGTTTCTCTCTCCACCTAAAAGTGGTTGAGCAACTTTTCCCAATAAGGAATGCTGTCCTTAGAGTTGTGAGATGGCCACAGCTTGAGTATCTTCCCCAGGGAACAGAGAAAAAGTGTTTTTAGAAGATTTGTAACCAGAAGACAATTTATTTTTCTGCTTTTTCAGTCACTAGCGCAGCAGATGTCAGCTGTTGGATGAAGAAAGCAAGCTGCAAAGCACATCTGCTTATATGCTACTCAACCTCTGTACTTTATATAATCAAGTTATAAACAGAAAGTCAGATATTTTCAAATGTCTGTGGCATTTCAAAGATAGTTAATGAAAAAAATATAAAACAAAACCAGATGGGGCTTCTCTCCCTATTTTTTATCAGCTACAGGGCTCATCAGTTTTTCCATCCATGTCTTAACACCTGAGTGGTTCAAACAAGACAAGAAGATACTGAAAGGTACAGAAGAGGTTGTATTTGCATGGAGAGAGAAGGATGTGGTAGGCCATCTGTGAGGGGGTTTGTCTGATGTGAAGTTGCTGTGAGCAAAGGTGGATGAAAACAGAAAGAAAGGTAAAAATAAGAATTTTCTCAAAGATTACTGTTACTGCTCCCAGTTTCCATAGGGTGAATTGCCCACTTCTCCCTATAGGAACATCAGCTGAGAAGAAAAGCAAATGCCTGTCTTTGGAGCAACACTTCAGCTGCTATAAATCAGAGGGTGCTGCTAACTTCAAGGGAACTATGTTGATTTATGCCAGCTGTGGATATGGACCAGAATAGTAGATAGTCTGGCAGTAACTCTCTTATTTTCTGACTATTGGGATCAGGAGAGCACATGTTTGTTCCTCATCTGGGTGGGGGAGGTGGGGAATAGTGGGTGGGGGAGAAGAAGGCAAAAAAAGCTGTAACTTTTGTATAGAAAATGCAACACTAAATACACGAAGCAGTGCTGAGTGACACAAAACTCATTGAGAATGTGTTCTTGCTCTTGAAGACATGGGATTTAGTAGCAAATGAATATATAATGGATCCTGAGGCTTTATAGGTACCATGGGATGAACAGAAATTAAATGTTTTCTACATTACAGTCTTAGCGAACTTTTGAAGACCTGTTCCAAAGACAGTAAAAACATGGCAAAACCAAGAGCCTTCAGTGGTTTGTTGAAAGGAAAAAGTGTTAGGTATCAATTGAAAGGACTAATTACCAGCTATTTTGCAGACTTTATGACAGCCAAATTCATTTTCTTCAGGAAATCATCTAGTTCCTATCAGAACATTAAGGAACAGTTGTGTCATTTAACTTCAGCATCGATGAAATGTCTAGCTTTTAAGTGAATGATCAGCTATGCCTTTTCTTTGTTAAAATGAAGAAACATCCCTAAATGGTCATTCCTTCCATCTTTTGGTCTTCACAACAGATAGGATGAATATCCTTCTATACTTTTCTTTTGCTATATATATTGGCAAAGGAAATTCCAGTTGTTCACATTGGAGGCTTAACTTTCAGATGTTTCAGGTAAGGAAATTCCACATTTCCATACACATACAGCCTATTTCATCCCCATTAGGACATTTCAATTTTTCTTTCAGGAAAGGAATAATGTATTCCATTTTTTCCGAAAGGAGATACCTACCTCCAGCCATCAAAGGTTTTTATGTGTTTGTCTCTGGGACTCAACAGAGTCTGAGAACTCATTTCTTTAGAGGACTTACAGGCTATGGGCAAGTCAACTCATGATCTTCTCAAGGACAAAGAAAAATGATCAGCCTCAGCAACTGACAGGTTGACAGCTGGTTACTATCCAAACCCTGATCACTGGTTACTTAGCAGGTAAGTAAATACTTCTATTTGAGAGGATCTTGCAGATCCTAGAGCAGATGCTGAAGGCAAAAGTGGTAAATGCATGTTGATTAACCTAGAAGTCCCCACTGCCATCACCACTTTGTCATTACCTTGTGTTTTCAAGTTTATAAAGTCCATTATAAGAAAAATGAGATACACATGGCTGATTTCAAAGATTATGTGGCATTTTCCTCTCTTCATTTCTGCTCCTTTCTCTCTTTTTTGGTACTGTAAGTGATCAGCAGCTCATATGGCAGTGCAAATATTTTTTACATCCTTTGGCTGTCCCCACTTGTACTGCAATGTGGCTGCTGTAAATTTCAAGGCTGAGCATTTCATATTTTTACTAAACCACTGCCAGAGACAGCTGCAGTGCAAGGGATGGGCAAAGGTGGTATTCTTCAGTTCTTCCAAACTGTTTTGCTTTCAGTGGCATTAACTGAAAAGCAATTCAAGGGACTGTAAGTAAGAGCTGCCCTATTCTAGCAACCTAAAGTGAATTCACAGGGATCTAGCTCTGTTCTAGGAAAATAATCCCAAAGGGGCCAGTGATGGATACAGGGAGGGGGGAAAGTAATTTATATGGATTTACAGCAAAGTCTGAGGACACCTCAGAAGACTTCTCTTTCCACTAGAATTAAACCAGTGTATCACACAATGGAGGGAATGTGTTAGGTATTTTGGGAAGCATCTTCACCCAGACCTGTAATCAAATGCTGATTTTTTCTGTTCCAATGTAGACAAATCATGGTGGTATATCAGGCCTCTTAGGGCAAAGTTTTTTCAGTAGCCATTCAGAAATCCAAGTTTTCTTGTCACCTCCAGAGTCTGAGCACTGGCCACTATTAAATACTTCATGGAATTAAGACTCTTCTTTCAGCCTTAAAAAAACATCCTCTATTCAGGACTGCAGTTGACTCTTTCCTTATTTGAAGACACCATAAGGCAGCCAAGTTTGTTCCCACACTGGACCTACAAGTCATTCTTCCCGCTTTCTTTCTTTTGTATTGTTGTCTATTCAGGATCCCTTTTAGGAACTAATAGAAAAAAATCCATGGATAAAGGGTTTTTTATTGCATTCTCTTGGAAATTTTCTTCCTTTTCAAAGGCATCTGTATCACTCCACTTACCAGACAAGAAGCCTGGAAGACTAATCAGGATAGCTAGTTATATGAAATGAGCTCCAGCCAAACGAAACTGTATTTCAGGCTTTGAAGTTGTGTTAACATCTGCAGTATTGCAAATTTGGGGTTAAAGAAGGATGTAGACTGAGTCTGAGACTCTCACTTTTCAGTTCTGATGCTATCAGAGTGATGTTGACGCTCACAAATTTTCTGGGGAGCTGTCTCTACTCCAGGCAATACCAAAGCCCAAGCCCAGTCTGTCAGAAGTCGTTTCAGGACATACCTCAACAGTAGCATTGAGTATAGCTTTGAGATGCTCAGAGCTTATACTGTCTCCTGATGTGAGGGCAGATGAAGGCAGAAATCCCACATCACAAGAAACAGCCTTCAACAACTCAGGCCTCTGTTCGAAATTTCTGCTTAACAACAAAAATAGATGTAGCCAGCTTATCTAATTTTTGCTCCCTGTAGGCCAAATCCTACTTGGAGATGAGCTCTAACAACTTCAAAAGAACCATAAGACTCATGATCTGGCCCTGCTACTCATTTCTCTATTGCTTTTTTAGTAACAGAGAAATTTAAAATTATGGGCCATAATTGTTAAGGCAACTTTGGCAGCAACAATGAAGTAATTTATACCTTGTTAGCATTTAGCATTATCTTGAAGTCCCAGCAGAAACCAGAATTCCTCCTTTCGAGTTACAGACATGGAGAAAAAAGAATTAAAAAAATGCAAACTATAGAAATAAAAATGTAAACATTTATTATATATGTATAAATGGAAGATAAAAGGGGAATGGGAAGTGTTATCCTAACCCTTGTTTTTTGTAATGGAAAGATAGTTGATTTGACCAAGTTCAGAGCTTCTGTGACAGAATTCGGAAATAAATAAAATTCTCATATTTCCACAATGCACTATATATTCTGGGAGCTGAATACAATTCCTGTAGAAGGCACACAGTGGATGTGATGGGAACATATTCATGAAACCTTGTACAGCAATGTTTGAACAACAAATAATTTAGTCGGTCTTGATGCTATTTAAAAAAATTATATATATATTTTAATAAGCAGAAGGGATATTAAGGGGGAACACAGAGTCTTTTCTTTTTTGGTGTCACAGGTGTAACATTAATGTCATTTCACAAAATACTAATATTTTTTTATGCAGTGGAATTTCTGGCTGGGTTGTGAAACTCAATGCCCCCTATAAAGGGCTGTAACCCAATCTGGATCAACAGCTTTGGAACAATAATGCTGGCTGGCAAAGGAACTCCTGGAATGTCCTGGGCTGAAGGACTCAAGGGCTAGTTAGCTCCACTTTGTGCTCTTGAAACCCTGGGGACCCTCCACCAGACACTGCTTGACTGAAGAAGCCTTGTGGAAAGAGAGCTTCACTCTGGCAGAGTTAACATTCAAAGATGTGCAAAGCACATGGAGAACCAGATCTGCTCATGGGTAGTTCGTGATGTACAGACACAATTCAGCCAACAGGGACTATGATCCCATGCTAACCCCCCAGCATTCATATGCAGGACTTGCCCTAGCATGTATTTCTAGTTACATTTATCACCCTGCCTTAGTTATCATCTTATCCTTTTATTTCTTATTTCTTTGTTGATCAGCTGGCACATTTCTGAAGAAGCTTGAGATTTTGTTCAAAAAAAGTGTCCAACAAACTTATTTTTTGCCTTGACATCTAATTAAACTTTCATTTTTTGTCAAAAATTACCCTTTTCCCTTTTTCTGTTGTACTCTTCCTTCTCCTTTCTCTTGCTTTTTAGCTGAGCCAGGAGATTTCACATACACATCCTCAAGAAGCTGGAATAAGATTTGGACAGATATCTAATGACTAAGGATGGCATAAGCTCTATAATTGGTCACTGATCCACTGCTAACATTCACTGAACCCACTGAATAGGGTAAGGATATGGGAAAAGTCACATTGAACCTGTGCTCCACTGAGTGTCTTCTGTGTTGTGTTGCCCACAGTGGATATCAGTCTCCTACAGAAGCAGCTAATGAGTCGTGTCCCATGAGTGTTGCCTACAGAATATCCTGCACACAGCACACAGAAAGGCAAACCCTCTTGCCCCCAGAATAGCAATTTCTTACTAGTGGGTAGCACTTAACAGCAGTTGAAGAAGTGCTATGTTTCCTTTTCAAGACCCCAAAGCAGTGTCTGAGAGCACATCAAAACTTCATGTATGCTGGGACTAAGCTCACAAGTGGACCTTGGCCTCCAGTTCATGGGATAAGAGACTTGTGATCCCCAGCAGCTCAGGCCAGTCACGTTTTGGTTTTACAGTACACCACAAGGACATAATGAAAGAAGACAGTTCCTGGAAAGAATGACTCCAATTCATATTTCTTGACGTTAACAAACCAGAGATATGCTTGACCATTTTGAAGAATTTCCCCAAACCCAAAAGTGATTCTGTAAGAATGTTCTGAGGTTCTGATATCAAAGCATATTTGCTGTCTGTCTGGCTTGTTACACTGGCTTATCTGGAGCAGAAATAAATACATTTGCATTGCTACATGCATACGCTATGAATATGTGTAGCCTACTGCATACATACATAAACATATAGCAGGAAGAGAAAAATACAACGTAGTTCAATGAATCTTTCAAGGAAATTCTACATATATGTTGTTTAGATATATATTAATTTGTGCATCTCACTCATATAATCATATATATATATCATACATACATACATATACATGCACATGCATATGTATCTCATATACATGTGTATATAATCATGGTGTCCCTGACCATGGCAAGGGAGTTGGAACTAGATGATTCCTTCCAACACAAGCCATTCTGTAAGTCTGTATTATGCGTATGGTAAATATGAAAGCATTAATAACATTGTCATTTAAAAAAAAAACAACAACCAACCAACCAACCAACCAAACAGCAAAAAAACCAAAAAACAAACAAAAAAACCCCTCCCAAACATATCTAAATCTGTCAATTAATTTTGCTCTTAATGACCAGAAGTTTTTATGCTGCTGCTTTTTTCTGACAGGAGCACTGGTTAGACACAAGGTTCCTGAAATTCATGGCACAGAGAACATGGTAGAGGAATCTTCTGCATGATAAAGGGGACCTGGGGCTTGGTAAGGGAGAATAGGAATAATACAGAGAGATTTGTTTGTTGGCTGAGGGTGATGATGATAATTGTTTAGTGTTCAGGTGAGACCTGAGAAGCCATGCAGTCCTCGGCTGTCGATTTTGCAGCTGGGCATGGAGTGATCTCTTTGGTCAACAGGTCTCAGTCCCACACGTACGAGTGAAAAGGTGGATGGCGTGATTTATTCATATCTCCCTCAGTGAGTGCAGTCATGGTAAATGTTTCAGTGTATCTTCAGAAGATACGCAACTATGATTGTTTTCTGGGATTCACCTAACCATACAAAGTAATCCTAATGAAATGAATGCGGAGTACAGCACAGAACTGGACATTGCTGCATCCCATTTCCTATCGTCAGCTGGTGAAAAACATCTACAGAGAAAACTGGTTATGGATATTAATTTTGTGAACATTTTTTCATAAAAAAAAAAAAGCCTGCTAGGCATCTTTCCCTGTACATGACCATTCAGTGTAGAAAAACTACAGAAAAAGAGAGTTTTAAGAACAGGTGAGATAGGTAGAGGACCTAACATATAGGTAGGTTTTCCAAGTATTGTAGAGTTTGATTTTGTCCCACTTGTGTCACGTTGAATGGCTGCTGTAGATAGAAGTCATATTCACCACATCACAGCAGTCTGAAACAAAGCAGCATGTCAACCTCTCTCACATTTGGCCTGCCAAGAGGGAAAAATTAAGTGCAATCTGATGACAGCATTGTTCTCCCCATTCTCATTAAACACTGAGTCTACCAGACTTTCCCTTCTGATTCATCAGCTGTGAAATGCATGGTTTCACAAAACATCAGATCCCTAGCCACTACTCACAAGATGTTAGACGAAGTGATGGGCCTTGCTTGGATTCCAGGGTAATAGGAGCTATATGACCATCTGACTTGTTATGACACTAGCTCGAAAGTTGATTTAAGGGAGGGATGAAGGAAAGGGGCTTCCAGTTGTGTAAATCCTCATCCAATGAGTACTGGTTGGTAAGGGGTGAATGCCGACTCTTGTGAAGTGGGGATGGCCATGCGTATGCAGCCCATCCATCTCACCCAAATAGCAGCCTATCAAATCCTGTAGACAGGTAGACAGAGACACTGAGGTAAGTTTGTTTTTTTGTATGCGGAAGGGAAGGCAGACTTCCCCCACATACTGTCAAACGGAGATCCAAATAATATCAAATATGAAGACAGACCGAATGAACTGGGGCTATTTGGGCTAAAGAGGAATGAGATAGGGGGAGGGGAGGAGAAGGCAAGAACTTGATAGCCTTCAAAAAAAAAAAAAAAATTCTTCAGGGCAAACAAAATTAGTCTGTTCTCAAGGTTTGCCATAATCAAGAGCTTAAACTGCAGGATGGTTAATCTTTCTGCTTAAACATTAGAAGAAACTCAGGATGAATGTTGTGTGCTGGAATCTGTCTCATGGAAAACTTTTGCTGCTGGAAAACTTTAAGGTAAGCTTATATAAACTGCTGTCAGGAAGAGCATAGATGTAATAATTCTTGCCTTGGGACTGGATGGTCTTTCAGGTTCTACCAGGATGTTGAGGTTTCTACTGGAAATCAGAACTATTCCCACCCTCAGTCACACAGGCATGACAATTAGCTGCTTTAGTTTCCAGTCACAATGCTACACCAAAAAAACCTCAACATCAATACTGTCCATGGCCAATTCATTAGTGTATCATGCCCTTCAGTTGGGTTTGCCAGCCCCTTTTATCAAGCTCTTGTTCTCATCAGCTAATCAACAACATGCTTCTTGTTCTTGCCTGTTTAGAAATTCTTTCAGACATATGTATTAGACAGAAGATAAAAAGAGGCATCAAAACCCAAATAAATATCACTAAATATAGTTAGGGCCAGCTGGTTTTAATTAGAATTGTCTCAAGGCAGCCATGCCAAAAGCAATCTGAGCAGTCTTATGGCATGATCTGTTGATCTGCCAACATCTTTCAGGGGTTTACTGTATCCCCTGCAGTGAAATTGCCCCCCTATGTAATACAATGACAGTGCATTCCAGACATATTTTTCTGCTGAGAGGCAGTGTTTTGGATGCAGTGGGAGCAATTGCCGTCATCTGATCCAAGGGCTCTGTTTTTTTTGCAGGCATCATGTTGCAACCTGGATGGGCTCCGCAACAAGGTGACCTCATGGGAAGGAGCCAACCCTATGGATAGTTCCCCAGTGTGTTGGTAAGAAATATGTGGAGGGGCAAGCCAATCTTGGGACATGTCTTGAGGCTTTTCCAGGCTTTTCCATTGTCTGACCACCCCAGTCATCACGTAGGCTACAGAGCTCGGTGTATCAGTGAATAGTACCAATCATGAAGTCAGGTAGCCTGATGGTGGTCCAGGTTCCCAAGGAAGTTTTCATACATATAGAATACAGCTCTTTGTGTTGAACAGCCTTCCTGACCAATTAATTGCACAGGCTATAAAAACGTAACAAGGCCTGAGAGCCAGAAAAACCTACCTGCACATGTTCTCTGTACCTGCAGGAATAAAGAGGACTGGAAGGAGGCAGATGAGTCTAGAGTAAGTTTTTTCACTAATCACTCAGAAAAGTAGAGGAAGAAGGAAAAGATATTAGGGACTTAGTAATTTTGTTACTGGACACAGGAATATTCAGTCTCTGCTTCTTCCACCAAAAGACAAAGATGGTAGATAAGGATATGATCTGCTGGTAGATAAGGATATGATCTGCTGGTAGATAAGGATATGATCTGATATGATCTGCTCTTCACTGGTCCGTCATCCTAGAGTGTCTGACAGCCAGCCCCATTCTACCTCAAGGCTTACATATTGATTTAATTCATCCTCTTGTTTTCTCCCAGCTCTAATATGATGTGGATTTGCTAGTAGTTTCTCAGACAGGCTAATACAAGACCTGCTGAAGTAAAAGGAGTTTTTTCTGTAAAGCCAGGCACGGAAAGTGGATAGCTGTTAAATTTAGGTCACATAGTTCTGCTTTCAAAAAGGGATCTGGGACATCTTCCCATTCAAAGGGCTGCAGTCTCATGCTGGATCACATTTCCTCATGGTCCTTCCTATACTGAACAATTGTTCATGCACATGTCTTGGTTATTACATTTTACCACACAGTCAGAGAGTATTCACCACTAATAGGGAAAAAAGAGCACTGGATAGCTGTCATGTCCTTGGGCCAGAGCAAAGTTCAGCTGTCAGTGGACAGAGGACCCTTCCAAGCCTAATTTTTTTGGATAAAAATGTTAGTGCATTCAGCTGTCTGTCCCTATTGACCAGCCTGAAGTTTGATATTCCTGCATCCTGCTAGCACACAGGACAGTGTTGACATTCATTATGTAAAGCCGTTAAGGTTTGCTGATTAAGGCTTAGTTTTATATATAGCTGGTGTGGTTTCAGCCTCCCCACAATGTTTGTTCTTCTCTGTTCCCAGAAGAAACCTTAAGCCCGTGCAACCAGCAGAACTGGGGTAGATGGGACTCTCTTTAATCCAGCACAAAGGCAGGTAACCTTGTGGTGAAAGGTAACACCAATAAGAATAGCTCTACAACAGCAAAGACAGTTAACCTCAAAGAAGGATCTCTAGCAAAAGCCAGCAAAGGATACAAGGTGCAAGCAGGTAAAGCAGGAAATCTTTCAGTCTTCATGGTGGATGGTCAAAGAGAGACAAATCAGTCTCTGACTCCATCTTTCATCCTTTCTCCTTGCTCACATGGAAGCTCCTTTGGCACTGCCCAATTTGTCATAGTAATTGCCTACTTATACTTATTGTAAAATCCACTTATCTCCACTTTTGAGTATCATTTTGACTTGTGTCACATCAGGTAAATGGCAGATCATTGCACATGCATGAACACAGAAGGCAGGGATAGTGTGTAATGTGTTCATAAGACCTAAACTTTCCCTCAAAGAATGACAAAATCAATTTATGCTATTTAGGTTTATTTGAAGCAGTACTTCCTGAAAGTGTTCTTCCAACAGGAAACCCTTTGTTAGCATTACTTGACATATGGGAGAAAACTGAAAGGAACTTGTCAAATTGCAAAGCTACTCAAATCCCCTTTTACTCCATTAGGCCCAATTCTAATCTTGTTTATAAATCTTCATCCTAACAAGGATTCATTTTCCTCCCTATGCCAAAAAAAGCAAATGCAGAATTAACAAAATATTTGCAAAACTAACCCTTTCTCTGCAACTGCAGCATTGGTTGAAATCTCAGAAAATCCTTTCGCTCATGTCTTCTCTGCCAGGTCAACATTGAGTCTACCTGTCATTCCCAGCAGGGATGTACCAAAAATCTTCAGGGATAGGAAATTATCTTTCTAAGTAATGCATAGAAGGTTTCTTTCCCCACTCCATTACACAAATTTTGGTAGATTTGTTTGTTTTTTTGTTTTTGTACAGATGCCTAAACTGATTCATCCTTGTTGAGATTTCACCCTCTGACTATTTAGCCTATTTGCATTGGACACCGGGAACTTGAAAATAATGTTTTAGCTCTTTCTTCAGTATGTTATTTTTACATTGCAGATTCCCTTAATATTTCATAAGAACTTTCAGCTACTTCAAGTTTATACAGAGCTAAGCCATATGGAGAATTTCTTCTATTTGTGTAGTACTATAACGCAGCACAAAATTCCAATATTAATAATAAAAGTAATAACAACATTAATATTAACACTAATATTAATATTAAACTTGAAAATCATATTAATAATTTTTTCCTCTACAGATTCGATTAGTACTAGTTCGAAGTTGAAAGGAAAATAGAAGTGAGGAAATTACTGTATTTGCATGTGCTCCAAGCTTTGCTATGTAAAGCAGAATTCCTTTGCTCTGTGCACCATACTTGGTACTTGAAATAAATTGATAAGGTCTGTCACAGGTTGCACATTAAGCTGAGATAATCAGACGGTTTATAATTGTCTGATATGATGTCAGAATCACACCTATCAATTTCATAGCAAATGTCCCCAAAGTGGAGGGAAGAAGAAATGAAGTAAAATAAAAGGAATTTATGCTAGCAACATAATGTTTCTCTCTCCTTCCTCCTGCAACTCTGCCCCATGCAGCGCAAATTTCAGTTGTGTTGAATGCTAATTTTTCAAATGCAGTAGTAACAGGAAAACTCTTCATCTGGTACATATGAGCACAGTGAGAAATGGATGCTTGTCATGTAGCCAGAGAGGCAAATTTTGCCCATCAGTTTATGCATATGTTTCATAAACAAAAAGGAAGTCTATGTTAGGGTGCTAGGGGAGATGCTATAAACTTTTTATTGCAACTTGTTTTTGTAAGTCTTGTCTAGCAAATCCATGTGGTTTCCCTCAAATTTTCAGTAATAAACATTTAACAGCATGTTCCCCCATCCCACTTATATAGGAAATTTTGTTGGGTGAGCGAAAGAAATTGCTCAGAAGAAACAAGGATTGCTGTGTTGCAGTGTGACAACTACATACTGCACAGTCTGGCAGTCTCAGACTTGTTGCCTCTGTGAGATGACCTGTAGATGTGGCACCTTTGTCCTGAGACTAGGAGAGATCCTGGGGTTTTGTATAAAACAATAGGTACTTTTGATAGAAAAATGACAGATGGTATCTCCTGCCAAATTATAGACAGAACAGATTCTCTGTGAGTACAAATCCATGATATGAGGTTTAGAAGTTAAAAAGAAAATCCAGAACAACAGCATGTTTTAGCTTCCTTGGGTCAAGCAAAGACTTTGTCATAGGTTCAGCAGTAGCAGTCATTTTTCTCCTTCTTAGTAGTTGGTGCAGTGCTGTGTTTTTGACTTTCAGCCTGGGAAC
>WYDI02014271.1:0-28637 GCA_009867235.2 Psittacus erithacus | reverse complement strand
CTGTCTCTGCTTCCTCCCGGCTTCCCCTCCTCCCTGGCAGAGCATGAGGCTCAGAATGTCCTTGCTCAGTCTAAACACTCTAAGCAGTAGCTAAAAACATCGGTGTTATCACCGCTGTTCCCAGACCAAAAAAATCAAAAACACAGCACTGCACCAGCTACTGAGAAGGAGAAAAATGACTGCTACTGCTGAACCCAGGACACTGTCCCACCTCTGTTTACATCTCCCCTTAGTTGATTTTGTACGCCTCTTCATCTTATTTATTTATCTATCTCCTTTTATGGTTCAGTTTCATAACACTGTGGCAGACATGTGTGAAAAATTGGGAAGCCCACTCCCTTCTGCTAGGTCCAGACTTCTAGCAGTTTCCCCTCAATTTCCAGACAAAAGATTCTTAAGCCAAGAGATGTTAAAATGCTTGCCAATTTTTGCAAATTCTATGGAGACCAGGCAACACTATATGTATGAGGTATATATATACATATATATATATATGCATATATATGCTTTAAGAACATTCCTGGTTGAGGCTGATGTGTCTGGAGCTAAGCCCCTGCGATAGCTGGCCCCAAAAGGCACCCAAAGGAGAGGATGTGGCAGTCCGAAGAAGGAAGGCAGAGGCTGCTGCACAGTTCAGCAGTGGGGTGGCAACACAGAGTAAGGAGCTCAGAATTTTCCAGCAGCAGCAGGCACTGGGGGCATGCTGAGGGCAGGCGCATGGTGGGAGACACAAGCCAGGAACCAGGATCCATCACCAGGGGAGGTGATGGATCAACACCCTGAACTTCTTCCAATGCAGTTTTTGCCTTTTCCCCGAGTGCCTCCCTTTTCTTTGATACATCCCAAAGTGTTTGCACCATCTGAATGCGACGCTGTCCCACACTGCCTATCTCTGCAAAGAAAAAAAATTTTCACACACACACACACATACATGAAAGGAATCCATTGCTCAAAGCAGCTGTTGTAGCTGACATCAAACTGACCCCATATCACACCTCCCTTTGCAGAAACATATAAAAGCAGTGGGACTTTTGAAGCAGCATCCAAGCAGCATTGCCTATGTAAAGGTCAGTCCTACTGGGGCCCCTTTTTCAGTGTAAGAAAACTGCTGTCTGAAAGTTATTCAAGCAAGCACAGTCACATCTGTTCCTCATCCCGACGAATTCAGGCAGGTTACAACACACAGCAACCTGAAGTAAAGAGTTACCCCACATTAGCAGACAGTCAGCCTGGGGCACAGACAAACTGATGCTAAAAAAATCTCAGGCTCATCCTCCTGAAAGTGAGTGGCCATACCACAGAACAGCACCCCAGCAAGCTCATCAGAGGACATAAGCGAAGTGTAGCTCATGATTCAAGCTGTTTCAAACTCACAGCTATGAATAGGCAGCTGCTTCAACAGCAGAGCCACGCTGGGGAGGTTCACCAAGGGTCAGGGCAGCAGGCAAACGTGGCTGCGGCAGAAAGTGGACTCAGCGCAGGAGAGCAGAGTGCCAGCCCTCGGCATAGGGATGCTGCCTGCCATGTGTACATGGAAATGAAGGAACAATGTAAGGCAGCCAAAGCACGTTCTTGTAAATGGTCTGATTAGAATCGTAGAATCATTTAGGCTGAAAAAGACCTTTAAGATCTGAGTCCAACTGTTTAACCTATGCTGTCAAATCCACCACTAAACCATGTCATGAAGAGCCACATCTGCACATCCCTCCAGGGATGGTGACTCCACCACTGCCCTGGGCAGCCTGTTCCAGTGCTTGACAGCCCTTTCAGGGAAGAAATTGTTCCTAATCTCCAGTCTAAACCTCACCTGGTGCAGCTTGAGGCTCTTTCCTCTTGTTCTATCACTTTATACTTGGGAGAGAAGACCGACCCCCACCTCACAACCTCCTTTCAGGTAGTAGGATCATTGCAATAAGACCCTAAATCCTGGGCAGGGCCTAAAAATGTCTGGGAAATTCAAGTGTTAAACACGCATCGCAGGGCAGAGGAACCTCGGGCAGATCCCACAGTTATAGGGTTGATAATACAGAAATGTGTATTTGCACATCTACCCCACCACCACCCAAATCATGTACAGGGACTTGGGAAACAGAGATCACGCACTACTTCAGAAGAGTGTGTCACAGCAAGGATTATTAAACTTAAGAGATTCAGGTAGCAGTAGAGCTATGTATCCAGCAATTCAGGATTCTGTCTTCAAACAGTAGTTTCCAAGATACATTTGTCACTGAACATGTAAAAGAAGTTCTTTTGCAGGAGTACCGTCCTTTTTGGTGCACCTATTATCAGTGATGTCAGCTTAAGTGGGAATGAGCAGGGTGCTAACAGAGTCCATGTTTAAGAAAAGATAAAACCTGCCCTGTGTGGGAAGAGTCTGCTCTGATTTCATGCGTGGCTCCAGCCATGCCCTGCCACCACCTAAAATCATGAAACTACAGCCTGGTTTGGGTTGCAAGGGAGCTTAAAGCTCATGCAGTTCCAACCCCCTGCCATGGGCAGGGACACCTTCCTCTACAGCGCGCTTCTACAAGCCCCATCCAACCTGGCCTTGAACACTGCCAGTGGTGGGGCATCCGCAGCTTCTCTGGGCAACCTGTGCCAGAGCCTCACCACACTCACAGGGAAGAAGAGCTGCCTAAGACCTCACCTCAATCTCCCCTCTATCAGTTTAAAGCCATTAACCAACCTCCACAACGTGCTTGGCTATTTTTTGGGGGAAAAAAGTACCCCAAAATCTCAGTTTTAGGAGGCACAACTCCTTAAAGACCCCCAGAGGACAACAGGCTGTCACTCAGGTGCTAGGACACAGCAGCGAGAAACTGGCAATGCAAAGCTGACACCCTCCGCTCGCTCCCGTCCAATCAGCCGTGTGGTAGCTACGTAAGGCACGGAAGAACGCAAAGCAGCCATGGGCGCCGGGGCCTGGCCTGACCGGGGCGGGGCGGGATGTCCTGTCAGGAGCAGAGTCGGCTTCGGATTGGCTCATTCGTAGGCTTGTATGGGAAGGCCAAGCTCCTCAGGAAGTGCCGCGCAGGAGGCTGGCCTTCTCCTTAGGATCCTGTGGGGAGGCCAAGCCCCTCTGTAAGAGTCTGGGATGAGGATAAGCAATCCTGTAAGTGCCTGTGGGGGCCTGTATGGAGGCCAAGCTCCTTCATAGGAGCCTGGGAGGAAACTAGGTTTCCCTGTTGAGGACCGGATGGGAGGCCAGGGTTATCTCTAGGAGCCAGGAAAGAAACCAGACTTCTCTATAAGAGAGTGGCCAGGATGCCCCTATAAGGACTGGCAGGGAGGTGAGGCTCATCTATGGAACCTAGAAGGAGGCCAGGTTTCCCTATATGGACCTGGGGAGGGACCTGGTTCTCCCATAAAGGCCCGGAGGGGGTGGGGGTGCGGTTCCTCCATAGGACACTGCAAGGAGGCCAGGTGTCTCTCTAAGGGTCTGTGGGGAGGTCAAGCTGTTGCTAGAGCAAATGTGAGGTGAGAGCCCCTACTGCTACCAAGCCCCTACTACTGAGGATGGGGAGTGTGAGGTCTCTTCTTTCTATTTGTGTAGTAGTGGGACCTGGAAGTGTCACTGGGGTGGGGCAGCCTGTCCTGCAGTGCCTAAGGCATCTCCAGCTGCAGGGGGGCTCAAGGCTCAGCCTGGGGGACCAGGTGTCGCTGACCCTTCTGATTTCTGCCCTTGTGCTCTGCTGTCCCCAGGGAGCCACTGCTGGAGCCGAGGCCAAACCCCACTGCAGCAGAAGTCATTTCAACCAGTCCCCACATGGATGAGACCCTGCAGAACTCAGTCCCTCCTTGCAGAAGACATCATAGTTGAGGACCTAATGATCTTGAACAGGTAATGGCCACTCTCTTAGGCTTTGTACTGTGGGCTTGAGAAGACCCTTTGTTATCAACATCATCTGTAATTTAGAATACCTGTGGGAAAGGCCAGTTGTGCATGGGTCAAGGCAGAGATGATCCTGACCAGGAGCCCATTGCACATTATGGAGCTGGTGAAGCCTTGAGCAGGTACAGGGCTGGTCTGCGCTGCACAAGTCCTGTGGCTGCAGGATGAGCTTGGCCATCTCATGGTAACAGGGGGTTTATGAGCAGCTCCTGCCTGATACTGACACTAACACCAGCTGCCTGGCCTAGCTTCTCTCTGCAAATGCAGCAAGAAGTTCTCATGAAAACTTCCTTCATGAATAATGCTGTTTTCTTGCGATGTTTTATGTATTAGCTCATAGGACCAAAAAGGAAGAGCTCTAACTGTGCCTGAAGGCAGGGTGCCCAGCATCTGAAAGGACAGAAGGTTTACATGCTATCTGTATCCCTCTTCTTACTCTCTGTTACTAAAGCAGCTGTGGCCTCTCTGTCCCTAGGGGGAAGGCAGGAGCTGTGCAGCTGGTTATCAGGCTCTGTTGGGAGGCCAGGTACTTCTATGGATGTCTGGGAGGAGGACAGCCCCCTCTAGAGAGGCCTGTGAGGAAACTCAGCCTCACCCTAGGGGCCAGGGGGAGGCTAAAGGGTTGGTGTGCTCTGTCCCAGAGCTGTTGTGGCATTGAGCAAGTAGGAAGGATATGCTCTTGTAGGCTTCCTCCCAGGAGAAGGAACCTGAACATCCTAGGGTGCTTTGAGGGTGTACCAGCCCTAGCCCAGACAAAAAGTGTGACTTCCTTTAGAAGAAAGATAGTCACAACACAAGCCTCAAAACTTACTTTTTAGATATGTATTTAAGAACTAAGGTTACAGCAGGGTCCTTCAGCAGAATATTCATACACTTGGTCTTTCAGAAATTAAAATGGACAGTTGATTCCTTGGATGTGCACTTTGCATGGTCCATTATAATGCAGCAGGAGAGATGTTTTAGCTCACTGTCATCTTCTCCACACAAAGAAATACAGTAAAAGCTCCAGGGACTGTTTGGCTTACACATGTACTGAAGTCATGCAGATTCAACTTGAAGAACATCATACATCAGCAGCTCCCGTTGCTCCAAAGTCAGCCACCTGGCACCAGATTTAAACAGCTGAACTGTGTGCTGGTCCCCTTATCCTGCCTCCCTGTGTCATAAGACACTGAGGAGCTTCTTAAGCAATGCTGCACATGAGGATATGAGAGAGACCAGCAGCCCTGCAGCACGTGAGCTTCTGAACCAAAGCCATGATCATGTATATTGTAAAAAAAAAGCAAGAAATTTGAGGAGATATGGTCAGAACATGAGTTTCAGGGCTCCAGCCCAACATCAGTAGCTAAGTTTGTTTCCAGTAGTACATAGTCACAACAACTCCAAGGAACTTCTTTGCCAGAAGGTAATCAAACGAGGGTTTGCAGAGCCTACCAGGCATGAGCAATACCATGAACCTGAAAATCTGCAAGCCCCTTGTTGGAGAGGTGGTTGAAGAGCTGACCAACTTCTCCAGATCCTCAGCAACACTGCAGGGTGCAGGTTTGTGGCAGCACAGCTTCTCACCATGTAGCTGGGCTGTGGACTGCTGTACCAGGCAAAATGCGAATCAGCTTCCAGTATCAGCATTTGAACCTGGAGCACATCTACAGCTGAGCCAGACACACAGCGTATTGTTGGTGCTCCTCTACATGAGCTCCCTGAAAGACATGGCCAAGATTAAACCTAAATTACAAGCTTAATCACCATTAATGAAGGACTTTAGAAACAGGGAAAAGCTTAACCTGAGATCTGAGTGGGATACTTCTGCCCTAAACATAAGCCAACATTCCCAAAACATTGTGCAGCACTCCCCTCTGCACATAGGACTTCCTGGTTATCCCCAGCCTCTTCCAGATGGCTGCACTTCAGAAGAACTTCAAATCAAAAACTTCTTCTGACACGGACCGCCCCTGCGTCTGGGTCCATCGCTTAGATTCTTTTTCTTCCCCCAGGTGGGATGATGGGGGATCTGTCCAAGCAGTTTGTTGATCAAAGGCACACATTTGTACTGGGCACTTTCTGAATGTGCAGACAATTATCTGAGTCCTCAAATACTTTGCTGAAATGGAGAAGCACTTCAGCTCTGTGTTGTTGGGAGTAACTGGAAACACCACCCCACTAGCCAGATCAACAGTGTCTTCTGCCTGGAGAGCCTACAAACAGGATCAACAGCATCTAAACCACAGCTCCAGCTCAGACAAGAGATGGGAGGACTGACGTGATCATAACTCCAAGCTGGTCACCTTAAATTGTCATCCCTTAATCTGTGGCCTTTCTTTCTCCGTTGACCCTCCTCTGTGTACCCATATCTTAAATCCTATCTTCATCAAGTATGAGCACTTACTGTGGCTGTTAGTGATGAATCAAACTGTAGCCATCAACTGTGGCATAATCAGGCTCACCTGAAACACAGAGCACAAAAAAATTAGGTCTGTTTATAAGAAGTGCTCATTACAGGACTCTACACAGGACAGAAACACTAGCCACCCATGTTAAAGGGATGGGAGGCAATGGTGGGTGAGGCTGAAAGAGATGATTTGTTGAACAACCAAAGCATTTTACCAAGTTCCATCACTAAAGTGCCTCTGGGAATTATATAGCTCATGGTATTGAATCAGGGAAAGGCCCGAACTGCAGAGACTGGTGGGATCCTAAGTTTGGACATCCTTCAGCTTCAGAAATGCCTACATACAGGGCTTCGATCATAACTTCTCCTGAGTGAACCTTGCCTCCAAAGTCAGAGTGCAGCTTCCCAGGATCTGTCAGTGGGGACCAGAATTAAAGCAGGAGCTTCACCTAAACCATTCCCTTTAGAGAGCTGAAGCTCATGATCTGATGGGGAAGAGCAAAAGCAAGAGTTCTTCTATGGAGCCAGAAACCCCATAAAGCAAGTAACTCACCTGACGCGCTGGCCGGGGTGGGTAGAGGTGCCCTCCTGCACAGAAGAAAACACAGAGCTAAGTATCTGTGTGGCTCTGGGACTCCTAGTGCCCTGGCTCTGGGCTCCCCAACTGCACTCCCAGAGCTGGTTGGAGGGCAAGAGGTTTGGCCAGCCTGGGCTTTATGGAGACCTGATACCAGGGCACATCATGGTGAGCTCACCACCAACAGCCGGCTTGGCAGACATGGGAATTAAAGCTGATATGGTAGGGGAGCGGAAGAAGTGACCAGAAAGCACGAAGTTGGGGACACATTCAGAAGTGAGCGTCAAGGCATGCCTTTTTACGTGCCTTTTCCCAGAGTGAGACATCATGAAGCCATAATTAGACATGACTCTTTTCCAAATGTGACGGCTAAAGTGACACACTCATGTTTAGCACAACACTTTGGCCGTGACTCCTCACCTTCCCCTTGAGCAGAAGCATCCTTCTCTGTCCTTCCTTTACTTATATAAGCTTTTAACTGATCCAGTCTCCTCATATAAACAGAACACATGGAGAACCATACAGGGAAGACCAGCAGGTTCATTCTGTCACCAAAAACTGAGCTCTTCTACAGGGGATCTTAGATAGCTCCCGGAGAGAGCAAGACATGAAATTCAATATTCCCCAGGCTGCCCTGGTTTTCAGCTGTGTGAATACTGCAGTCCTTCACCTTCATGCGAAGGACTTCTGGAATAGCTTGAGTACAAGAAAAATATGGGCAGGCCCTCACCAAAAGCCCTTGCAGAATAAAATTCCCAATCATGAGAAGAGAGAAATGACCCCCAAATGGGGAGCAAAACCCTTTGACTGGACTGGAGGGGATTCTTAAACAGCTTGTATTAGACAGCACATTGGCATAACTCCTGCTGTGTGAACTGATAGTGTGGGAAATATTTTCCTCTAATACTCTGCAATTCAAGCCTTCAAGTAAATGAAAGCGTAGTTGCAACTGTCATAGATGAAACCATAGTTGCAAGAGAAAGCAACTGCCTCTATAGACTGAAAGCAACAAAATATGTTCTTTATTTTTTTTTCTGGAAGAGTATCATTTGCAATACCAATTGCAATTTGTTGTGGGTTCAGCAGTAAGCAGTCATTTTTCTCCTTAGTAGCTGGCGCAGTGCTATGTTTTTGGCTTTCAGCCTGGGAGCAACGCTGATAACACCAATGTTTTTAGTTGTTGCTAAGTAATGTTTACTGCGAACAAGGACTTTCTGAGTGTCATGCTCTGCCAGGGAGGAGGGGAAGCCAGAAAGAAGCAGAGGCAGGACACCTGACACAAACTAGCCAAAGGGGTATTCCATACCACAGCATGTCATGCCCAGTATATAAACTGGGGGGAGTTACCTGCAAGGCCCAGATCACTGCTCAGGTCAGGCTTGGTGTCAGTCAGGGAGGAAGAAGTGGGAGGAGTGAGCAAGCAGCTGCATGGTTCTGAGTTACTGGCTGGGCTTAAGCCACAACAGTTCTTTGTGGCCCCAGCGTGGGGCATGAAGGGTTGGGATAATGACAGATCTGACCAGAGTGTGTCAAATCATATTTGTGATAAGCATTCATTGTTTCGGATCAATAGTCACTCATTACAATGCTGATTTATTGGCTCTCAAAGTTGTTGCTTTTAATCTCAGAGTTTCAGCATGTCATACCTTACTAACAGCTGGTATTTGCCATTTTAGTGTTTACCAGCTGGGGGGCTTGGGCTAAGGTTCTTGTTTCACTGTACCTTATGGTAATGACTTGTAATGGCAGTAGACTCATTAATCATGAAACTGATCTGTCTTGCATTCCTAGTGTGGTCATCACCTCTGCACTTTGGGAGGTACATAATGGAAGTGTTCAGCAATTACACATCTTTTTTTCCTTCTCAGGCAGTCAACCTATGAAGGAGACATTCCCTTACACCTCCCGCTCCCTCACCAGGCTGTTTACAGCAGATTTGAGAATTCTAAACACTTTTGATGGCTTTTGAATACCCTTGAGACTTGCCTGCTGCTTGTGCTGGGGATCAGTGTGTTGGCACACATGCAGCATGTGTTTTACCCATGGTCGTCCCACCCTGAGAATGCCCTATTTTATCTGGTCTTGAAAGTTAAGCAGTGTCAGGTTCAGGTCTTGTCCAGAGGTAGACGACAATATAGGAGGACCACCAAGGAGCTGGACAGTCATGAGAGGCAGGGTGCGTGCGACAGTATGGGCAAGTCTCTAGTCCAGTGGGCCCCTCCAGTGCTTTGGAAGCATTGGAGTTGGAAGGCAACTGTATGAAGTCCCCTACGACAAGTTGCAGAAACTGCTGAAGGACAGGGTGAATCGAGTCAGTTTGCTGAGGCAAAAGCCATCCAGCTGGCCTTGGACATCGCTGAATGAGAAAAAGACCAGTACTTTATCTCTATACTGACTCACGGATGGTGGCAAATGCCCTGTGGGGTGGTTGCAGCAATGGAAACAGAGCAACTGGCAGTGCAGCGGTAAACCCATTTGGGCTGCTGCACTGTGGCAAGATATCGCTGCCCGAGTGCAGAACCTGGTGGTGAAGGTATGCCATGTAGATGCTCATGTACCCAAGAGTTGGGCCACTGAGGAACACCAGCACAACCAACAAGTGGATAAAGCTGCTAAGATTGAAGTGGCTCAGGTGGACTTAGATTGGCAACAAAAGGGTGAATTATTTTTAGCCCAGTGGACCCATGACACCTCAGACCACCAAGGCAGAGATGGAACATACAGATAGGCTTGTGACTGAGAGGTGGACATAACAATGGACACTATTGCCCAGGCTATTCACGAATGTGAAATGTGCTGCAATTAAGCAAGCCAAGTGGTTAAAGTCTCTCAGTGTCTCTGGTATGAAGGACAATGGCTGAAGTACAAATATGGGGAGGCCTGGCAGATTGACTTAATCACACTCCCACCAGCCCACCAGGGCAAGCACCATGTGCTTACCATGGTGGAAGCAAACACCATGGAAACATACGCTGTGCCCCACACCACTGCCCATGGCGCTATCCTGGGCCTTGAGCAACGAATCTTGTGGCAACACAGCACCCCAGAGAGAATTGAGTCAGACAATGGGACTCATTTCCAGAACAACCTTATAGACACACGGGCCAAAGAGCATGGCATTGAGTGGGTATATCACATACCCTATCACGCACCAGCCTCCGGGAAAATCGAACGGTACAATGGGCTGTTAGAAACTACATTGAGAGCAGTGGGTGGTGGGACTTTCAAACATTGGGTTACACATTTACCAAAAGTCACATGGCTGGTCAACACCAGGGGATCTGTCAAAAGGACTGGCCTAGCTCAATCAGAACTTTTACATACTTTTTTACATGCACATAAAAGAGTTTGCTGGGAAGACAGTCCGGGTTATTCCTGCTTCAGGTAAAGGCAAACCCACTCCTGGGATTAGCTTTTGCTCAGGGACCCAGATATACTTGATGGGTAATGCGGGAAGATGGAGAAGTCTGATGTGTACCTCAAAGGGATTTGATTTTAGGGGAAAACAACCAATGAACTCAATTGTATGCTATTGCCTGCTATGTAGCACTTTTATAGCCCACCAGCTAGATGTCTTCAGGTCACCAGCAACTGGCCCTGACTTCCCTCCAATCATCATCCCAACAAAGAATGAACTATGATGAAACCAGACAAGTTCCACGGCGTCATCAGCAGGCAACAATCCAACACTGCACACCATCTCTCCTGCTCTGAAAGACTGTTACAGAAGATGGAGCCAGACATCACGGACTGGATGAATTCAGGAGTTTTATAGGGATTGGTCCGTGGACTAAGGAACGATATTTCTCCCTCTGTGTGTGTGTGGGTGTGTATATCTGTATATATATATATGAGACAAAAGCGATGGTATATTGGAAAAAAATGTGGGATCTCGGCATGACATGAATGATATGGAATAAGGGGTGGATACTGTCCGTGATTCAGCAGTAGCAGTCATTTTTCTCCTTCTTAGTAGCTGGTGCAGTGCTGTGTTTTTGACTTTCAGCCTGGGAACAGTGCTGATAGCACTGATGTTTTCAGTTGTTGCTAAGTAATGTTTACTGCGAACAAGGACTTTCTGAGTGTCCAGCTCTGCCAGGGAGGAGGGGAAGCCAGAAGGAAGCAGAGACAGAACACCTCACCCAAACTAGCCAAAGGGGTATACGATACCACAGCATGTTATGCCCAGTATATAAACTGGGGGGAGTTACCCAGAAGGGTTAGGTCACTGCTCGGTTGGCGGGTGTCTGTAGGTGGGTGGTAAGCAGTTGTATTCCCTTCCCTTGTTATTTCCCTTATCATTATTATTATTGGTGGTAGCAGCAGTGGTCTGTGTTATACCTTAGTTACTGGACTGTTCTTTTCTCAGTGCATGGGAGTTGCATTTTTTCAGTTCTCCTCCCCATCCTTCTGGGAGCGGGGGAAGTAAGAAGCAGGGGGAGTGAGCAAGCAGCTGCATGGTTCTGAATTACCGGCTGGGCTTAAGCCATTACACAATTGTACGTGTTATGTCCCTTACCTTGATATAGGCACAGGAACTGGACTTCTTACAGGAGCTGGATTTTTCTGTGTATTGTAGTAGTTTTCATAAACAACAGGAGCTAAAAAAGTTAACAATAGCAAAGTTCAGACCTTTTAAAACCATTAATTTTTTGTCATGCCAGCATTCAGCTGCTAAGTCCCCTCTCTGTGAAAATGTCTCATCAATGAACTTAAAGTTACAAGAAGAGGAGATTATCTTCAAGAGCTGGTCAAGGGTGGCAGAGATCAGCATTGCATGCCAGGGAATGAAAGGAGGGATGTTGCAAGATCATTTCTTGCATCCAAACTGAAGCTTATCAGAGAAGCTGCTCCAAGAGAAGTACAAGGAAGACAGCACTAAGATGTGAGATTGCACTGAGCTCTTACCTGGTGCCAAACTTCCAGTTTTGCGCAAATTTACGAAAAAATCGATGTCCTTTTCAATGCTGCACAGTTCTAAACTCTTGCGGATTTCCTCGTATTTCTATGAAAGGGAAATCAAAAGCATTTTTGTACATGAGGTCAAAAAACAGGAGGGTTTTTCAAAGTGTTTTTCACACACGGGTGAAAGCCCAGTACTAACTCAGGACATGGACACAAGCTCCAGTGGTAAGGGAATCATAGAATCCCACACTGGTTTGGGTTGGAAGAGGCATTTAAAGCTCATCAAGTTCCAAGCCACAGACATGGGCAAGGACACCTTACACTAGAGCAAGTTGCTCCAAGCCCCATCCAACCTGGCCTTGAACACTGCCAGGGATGAGACAGCTTCTCTGGGCAAACTGTGCCAGTCACAGCTTCTCTGGGCAACCTCTGCCAGGCCCTCACAACCCTCAAAAAACATGGGAATCACAGAGGAAATCTCATCTGCGAGAGCTCTGGCCAAAACGTGCCTGCACAGTCATGCTGGTGTCTGGTGGCTGATTAAATCCCACAACCCAACTCAGACAGCACAGGCAAGCAAACTGGGTTATATTTTCTCAAAATGAAGATGAAGATTTTCCTTTGACGTACTTCATCATTCTGGACGCAGTCCTGGGAGAGCTGGTTGACATGAAGCCAGAGGGCATTGCGGAAATAGTTGATCCGCTCACACTCCTGAGTCTCAAAGAACTGCAACGACACGGACAAAACAGCCCTAACATCTTTAGAGAAGCAAGCAAATGTCTTCTATTCTGATCTCTTTTCATCCCACTACAAAGATCACTGGTTGATCTTTGATCAACCATCCAGAGCGAGGAGCAGGTGATGTTGGTCTTCTGCAGGAAGCATGGAAATCATGAGTCATAGAATCATGGAACCAACTAGGCTGGAAAAGATCTCTTGCAGAGAAGAAGTCATCCATTTACACAACCAGGTATTTCAAAGATGAGCATTAAGATCAGGAAGGTCTGTAGGACTGATGTGGAAGGGGTCACTCAGCACACCACTACCTCTGGGGAGAGCAAGCCAGCTTGCTAAAGGCACTGCGTGTTCCCTAGGTACCCTACGGTCCTGCAGTCCCAGCTGTCTTCTCTCTCGCAACTATGGTGCAATAAAAAAACATTGGGGATCTATGAAAGCAAAGTGTCTTGACTGGTTTGTCTTCTCTCTCTTTCCTGCCCATCCATTTTCCAAGCAGTTTTAAACCCAAGTATTTTGAAATGTGCTGTCTGGTAGAGTTCCATTTCATGAGCCTTTACGGATCTCCCTGAAAGAGAGCCTTTCATCCCACATGTACGTATGCAATTGTTATAATTTATAACCTTCGCAACACACTGAGGCGAAAACCTCCACGTGATCCATCTGTGGAATTGAAACTACTGATTTCTACACCCCACTATCATAAATGCTTCTAAAGACTCCTGACACAGAAAGCACATCAGCACTGAGGCACTGACATACCACACAACACAGACAGCAACATTTCAAAATGAAAACTTAAAATAGAGGCCTAATGAGAAGCAGCTCGGGAAGGGATCAGAACAGCTGGAAGCAGGAAGGCTGTTTGCAGGCTTGCAGCAGACATGGCATAAAACCTAAACTGCTGCAGTCCCTGCCCATAGAATCATAGAATAAGAATACTTAGGCGAGTCCAAACTGGCCTAGAACACTGCCAGGGATGGAGCATTTACAATCTACTTGGGCAACCCATTCCAGTGCCTCACCACCTTCACAGTAGAGAACTTCCTTATACCTAACTTAAACTTCCTGTTTAAGTTTGAACTGATTACCCCTTGTCCTATCACTACAGTCCCTAATGAAGAGACCTTCCCCAGCGTTCTTGTAGGCCCCCTTCAGATACTGGAAGCTGCTAGGAGGTCTCCACACAGCCTTCTTTTCTCCAGGCTGAAGAGCCATAACTTTCTCAGCCTGTCCTTGGACGGGAGGTGCCCCAGCCCCCTTGTCATCCTCATGCCCTCCTCTGGACTTGCCCTAACAGCTCCATGTCCTTTTTATGTTGAGGATACCAGAACTGTAAGCAATACCCCAAGTGAGGTCTCACGAGAGCAGAGGGGCAGGATCACCTTCTTCGACCCTCAGTTACATATCACAGACAGCTGCATGACACAGATAAGCAGCAGAGTAGCATCATGGTTCTCTCACCACTTCCAGCACTTGCTGGAAGTCCTGGCTAGACCATTTTGCTATGAGACAGTCTGCTTTAGGCTGATACATTCACTCAGAGGGGTTCCCATGCTACCGCATCAGATACATGGTAAAGGACTGCTGGCACACTGCGTTTACATGGATATGGCTTCACCCAGCTTGCATCCCCACTGTGCCAGCACTTTCTGCTGCAAACTCATTGAAAGTCTTTCAGTGTTCCAGAGTCTGCTAGGTGGTGTTGTGGCTGTAGGATATACTGGCCTTAAGTCACTGAGTACCCAGAGGTGACCAAGGCTGTTTAGGATAATGGCCACACCAAAGGAACAAGCAGGTTAATGGGCAAAAATGTCACTACTTCGATTCTGTTAATTTTAAAATGTGGTAGAAGAAAAAATAAAGGCAAAAAGATAGTGGAAACCTTGAAGTGGTGGAACCTTAAATCCAGAAGCCAAGAGTGAGACATGCACAGAGTTAGCTGCAACACATGCTGCTTCTTTGCCAGAAGCCAAGCTTAAGACACACACAGGATTAGCTGCAACAAATCCTGCTGCTTCACTGCCAGGGCAACACAGAAAAGGTAAATCTATACTATCCTGGACCCCTGAAGAGAGGAGTGGACATCCAGAGGACCACACGGCCATGTGAAGGCATTTGAGGGCTTTTACCTCACAAGCTTTGATATGCTCTTTCTGCCATTCTTCCCGGATCTTCTCCAGTGTGGTAACGCTCTGCTGGTAACTCCTGTCTGCAGGAGAAATCACACTCTCATCTGGTTAACATTGACTAAAAACACCCTTTGCTAGAAAGCAGTCCATGAAGCCTGAATTGGCAGGGACAGCAGGGAGAAAGGAGCAGTAATGTGTGAGCTCAGCTATGGATGTGCACTTCAAGGAGATACAGAGCTGCGCAGCAAGGAAGTGGGTCATGCCACAGGGAAATGCTGGGAACAGCCTTGGTAGGCCTATAAAGGCTTCTCCACCCTGGTATGCTGAGCATGAGTTTCTAAGGAGCCAGGCCTGACCCAAGAGCTGGAGCTCACTCAAGAGCCATGCCATGGCTTCACACACCCTGCCCCAGGACACACTCCCCTCACCCTCCAAAGCCTGCATTTCCACACTCACCGGAGTCCTCCAGGGATGATTTTGTCTGAGCCAGCTTGAGGAATAGCTGCCAAAAATAGGATGGAGAAAAAAGCTAGAGGAGAGCCCCATTGCATTGCAACAGTACTGAAGCCCAAGTGGAGAATATCGCCAGCCTTTCCGTCTCACCCCAAAACCCAGAGCTGGGAGAAGAGTTACGGGGCAGGAGAGCTTCAAAAATATACATCCATCTTCCTCTTGTCCCATGGCCACCCCCCTCTCCATACCTTCTCCTGCTGCTTCTGTGTAACCATGTTTGCATTGCGGTGCACAGCCTGTTCCGCCTCATCCTTATCCCTGCAGCGTTGCTCATAGAGACGCTTGGCCTAGGAAAGCAAACAAACAGGACAGTAGTGTGTTAGCAAGCAGTGAGTTGCTATTACAGCTCATGAAGGTAGCTCTGGAGGAAAACCAGCCTACAAGTGCATACGGGGCCACAGTCTGCCTGCAGAGCAGGGGACAGCACACAAGGCCTCCAGTGCCCTACTGCTTGAGCAAAACTGACTTCACAAGGCAAGCTGCTCTTCATTTGGAATGAAATGCTCATAGCAGTTGAGTTCTTGACATCTAAATTACTCCTATCCAGCCCTGCAAGGCTGCTACCAGCCACGTCCCTGGTCTACTCTTCAGTTTTTCAGAGCACGCCATGCAGATTTAAATGTGAGAGTCTTCCTCTGCTGCAGCTCTTGATGTTGTGTCTGCATGAGTTGCAGCAGAGGAAGACCCTCATATTTAAGACTGCCCCAATGCTGTGCACATGTGTTAGCAGTGTTAAACAACATAGCAAGAAACAGCAGCGTGTTTGCTTTACCTCCACAGTCTTCTTGTACTGCAGATTCCTGGTTTTGTGAATTGCCTCCATTATCAGCTCTATCTGTGAAGACAACAGAGCCAGAGTCAACACATCACTGACCATCAAAGCTCCAGGATGTACTATGTGGCTTAGGAAAGGAAGAGGCACAGGCCAAACTGAGATGTCCTTAAGGACCTTTGTCCACCTAAAGCATCTTCACAAAAATCACCTTTTATACTTCTATCTGAGCCTCCACTTGTGTATGCAAAACAACTCCACAAATTAAACCCAGCAATATATAATACCATATCATCTCCATAGAGTCTGAAAAAATTGGGAAGCCCACTCCCTTCAGCTAGGTCCAGACTTCTAGCAGTTTTCCCTCAATTTCCAGACAAAAGATTCTTAAGCCAAGATATGTTAAAATGCTTGCCAATTTTTGCAAACTCTGTGGAGATCAGGCTATACTGTATGTATGAGATACATATATAGATATATATATATCTATCTATCTATCTCACGCTGGTGTCTCTGGAGCTAAGCCCCTGTGATAGCTGGCCCCAAAAGGCACCAAAGTAGAAGATGTGGCAGTTAGAAGGAAGGCAGAGGTTGCTGGTTCAGCAGCAGGGTGGCAACATATAGGAAGAAGTTCAGGACTTCCCAGCAGCAGCAAGCATTGGGGGCGCACAGAGGGCTGGGGCATGGTAGGAGACATGAGCCAGGAGCTAGGATCCATCACCAGAGGTGATGATGGGTCAACACCCAGACCTTCTTCCGATGCAGTTTTTGCTTTTCCCTGAATTCCTCCATTTTCTTTGCTTCCTCCCGAAGCGTTTGTGCCAGCTGGATGTGACCTTGTCCCACATTATCGATCTCTGCAAAGAAAAGAAATTAGAGTACATATACACCCAAAATGTACCTCTTTTCCTCAAATCAAGTGTTGTAGCTGACATCATACTGACCCCGTGTCACACATCCCCGTGCAGAGACATATTAAAGGACAGGACATTTGAAGTGCCATCCAAGCAGCATTGCCTTGGATCAGTCCTGGGTCAGTCCTGCTGGGGCCTGCTTTTCAGTGTCAGAAAACTGGTATCAAGCAAGCACAGTCACTTCTGCCCCTCACCTCAGTGAATTCAGGTAGGCTTCAACATACGGCGCCCTGAAGCATGTTTCTGAAGGAAGCGTTGCCCCATGTTATCAGACAGCCAACTTGTGGCACAGAAACGCTAACACTAAAAAAATCTCAGGCTCATTCTGCTGAAAATTAATTGGTCATACTGCAGAACAGCACCCCAGCAAGCTCATCAAAGGACATAAGCGAAGTCTAGCTCATGATTCAAGCCCCAGAGCTGTTTCAAACTCACAGCTATGAATAGCCAGCTGCTTCAACAGCAGAGCCACGCTGGGGAGGTTCACCAAGGGTCAGGGCAGCAGGCAAGCGTGTCTGCGGCAGAGAGTGGACTCAGCACAGGAGAACAGAGTGCTAGCCCTCAGTGTAGGGATGCTGCCCACCATGTGTACATGGAAATGAAGGGAAAATGTATGGTGGCCAAAGCATCATTTTGTAGATGGTCCAATTAGAATTGTAGAATCATTTAGGCTGGCCTTTAAGATAACTGAGTCCAACCATTATTCTAGCACTGCCAAGTCCACCACTAAACCATGTCACTGAGCACCACATCTTCTAAATACCTCTAAATGCAAGACTTCTAAACATCTCCAGGGATGGTGAGTCCACCGTTGCCCTGGACAGCCTGTTCCAGTGGTGGACAATCCTTTCAGGGAAAATATTTTTCCTAATAACCATCTAAACCTCCCCTGGTGCAGCTTGAGGCTATTTTCTCTTGTCCTTTCACTTGTTACTTGGGAAGAGAGCAAGGCAAGACAGTCCAGGGAACTCTGGATGAGCTTCCCATGCACAGCTTCTGATGTACAACACAAGGGTGACTTCTGAGCACAGCCTGCCCCAAAAAGACACAAAGATCCCCAGCAAGATGCTCTGTGGGTCCCTCTCCCACACATGCTCTGGAGTCAAAGGGATGATCTGGGCCAGAAGGCCAGCCTAGGACTAACTCCAGCATCAGACAGGTTTAAAAGTTTCTCTGCTATTTTTTTATTAAACTAGTAGGCTTTAGCACTGCCAAGTGTCCTGGCAAACATGAAGAATTACTTACGTTGCTTGAAAACATCCAGGGATCTCTTCAGCGTGCTGAAAAACAAAGAGAATGGGAAAGCACAGTCAGGTTCAGGCATCAGCAGAGCACCTCTCTCAAACTGAATAGCATGTCCCCAACTTAACACGAGCCAAGACAGCTTGAAGCAGGTTTATTTACCCTCTTTACATGTCTGACTTTTTCCCTCTCAGCAAATATAACACAGTTTACTTGGTTTGAGACCTACCTTAGATCTTTCTGAACATTGGATGCTATTGACAATTCTGAGTTTCATGACAAATATTTCAGGCAATGTCCTAAAAGTTTCATTTGGGACATATGAACACCTTCTACATGGTGCACTGGCCATGTGGTTGGAACTGTACGAACTTCTCTCCTAATTAAGATTGTGCAATAAAGATTTTAGAAACATTTTATGTGACACCTCAATATAAAACTGTAAATGATCCGAGAATATCAGACCAGGCATGTATAAAATACAGAAACAAAGCAGGAAGTAGAAGGTGCCAAGAGTTAGTGGGAAAATGGAGATAACAGTCATGAAGCCGACTGCAGTGGCCACAGGATCTCTGTGGCGTGGTAACACTGGGCTTTGCAGATGTGCGTGGTTTGAGTCAAGAAAGTACCTGTACTTGCCTCTGACCACAAAAACAGTCAGGAGCAAACCCAAGGTCTCATGATCCTTTTCCCTTTGCCAAACTACCACTCCACATCTTGCCTGAGCATCCACAGTGCTTTGATTAGGCTATGGCTGGTGGGAACGTGGTGAAGCCCAATTCAGTCATCAGCAAAGTACAACCCAACTGTGTACCGTTCATTCACAGACCAATTTCAGATCATCCTCTTATAGCAATCCCAATCACATTTCAACACTCTTCTGTCTCTCATAGCCTCCTTCCTTCATTTCCTCAAACAAGGACACCCATAAAAGCAAAACATATATGGAACGGTGAACTTACTTCAGCTCTGTCTGTCCGCAGGGCTTCTTCTTTGACAAGTTAATGAGCTCTTTGCCATATTTTTCTTCTATTATTGCCCTGTTGAGGAAAGATTGAAATGAGAGGAAGTTCTTATTTCAGAAACTGATACCTATTTGCAGGCTGAGCCAAGACTCTTAACACCCTCCCCATCTGCTGCAAACCAGCTGTGGACAGTTGGCTGAAGGAAGACTGTCGTTTGCTGCTACAACAGCCTTCTATTGAAAACATTTTGCTTTGCTGTGTCTGTGATCCCAATGCATTGCCCATTTCCCTATGGCCAATAGATGCAAGGACCACCTCCACAGGAGGTGGAGGACGAGACAGCCAGTGCAGCTGGAGGCTGGATGAAGCCACGTAAGTCACCTCAGCAGTTTTTAGCTCAGTTTCCCATGTGAACAAGGCTTGTGTGAGCACAAGTTTTCTGTGTCTCGGCCATCAGTGTCTGTCACTCCATCCCCACAAAGTGCTTTTGAATCTGATCTGGTTGATTCAAACCAAATGTACTTTAAATCATAGGGATTAGGCACCTCAAAGACCACTCAGCCACCATACATGCACTCCAAAGCTCAGCTGGGCCATTTCAGCTCTTTTTAGAATGAGACAATAGGTACTCTCTTCTGCCTTTTAGGAAGAACACCCAAAGAAGTGACCACATCTTGTGCAGTAACATAAATGACACCTTCAAGAGATTGTATTGTCCTTCTCTCTTGGAAGAAAGAGCTAGTGGGAAAGAAAACCTGTGTGTTGAAGTCTAAGAACAGCCAGCTTTCTGCAGTTGCACTGAAATCTGTACAGACAACCAGGTCTTAGTTGGTCAAATGCAGATAACTCCATCTAGTCAAGCTACCCTAGGTGTCTGCAGTCAGTGGAGAGAAACAAGCACAGCTAAAGACTTGCATTACAAGGTCTACTGGATAAAATAGTTTCCTAAAATGCCTGTATCTCTAGTGCAGATGCAGATGCCTATGTTACTGATTTCTAGAGTTAGGCAGTGGGGTTCATCTAACTTAACTCTTAAAAAAAAAAAAAAAGCTTGTAGGAAAATAGAAAAAAACAAACATTCTAAATTGACTTTTTTCCTCTATCTAACAATATTCCCATGAACTTCCTTTTGAGGCAAAGCATCAAATCCAACAACCATGTTCTCCATGTGTGGGACCATGTAACAGCTGGGCTGTACATGAAGAGCTGGGCCATGTTCAGAGAGGGATGCCAGTAGCAAGTCCAGGGCCTGCCTCTGACTTTCTCCTGGCTAGACACCTCAGTGGGAACCTCCTTCATCAGCGAAGAGGAACAGGGCACAGTTTTTGCACTCTTTCCATTGCCATGGTTGAGTGGGACACAATTCTTGGGGTTTAGTAAATGGTTCCCCAGGCAGCCTGAAAGCCCATATTTCCCTGGAATGTGGGATTACAGCCTACATAATGTGTGAGCATTAGACACTTTTAACAGCAAGTTCTCCTCTTCATCCCCCTTACCTTTGTTCCAGGCTGGTTTCTACCAAGTCTTGTATTTAGAGGTTTGTTTTCTCTAGTTCTCAGTATCAAAACTACATTAATTCAGGATTCTTCTACAACACTATTCATTAGCCGTTACTAACCAGAGGAACCATAAACTCAAAATACATGGCCAGACTATCTCTGTTGTGCCCTCTACAGAACACCTACTTAGGTCATATCCTCTGATTAATACATGCACTAACTAGTCTACTACTGCTTTTTAACAGAAACTATGTGGGCTGTTCATGACGTACAAAGAAAAATTCACAACAAAGCCATGCCTCTCCTATGTCAAGGATCTTCTGCAAGCTGAACAGCAAGGTGGACTTCATTGGAGAGCATGTGGCCTGGGCAGGCCACCAGCAGCTGCAAACACATCCAACATGTAAGACTGCATTACTAAACTGCTCCTGATTCCTCTTTTCTTTTTAATAGACAGTTCAAAATGTGATCATCTAGTCCATGTCTGGATGGACTTCATACCAGAGCACCAAGCCATGCAGTGAAAGGACAGTGTAAGAACCCAAGTTCCTCATCAGTCAAAAAACAGAGGTGTTTTATGTTAAAACTTGTTAAAACATAGTGGACATGACAAAGTGACAGAAACCAGACTGGGAATACATGAGTAGAAGCAGTGCCACCACCCCATTTCCCAGGTTCAACCCAACCTGTTGTCAGAGACAGCTCCATACCTTTCCTTCAGAAAGTCTTCAAACTCTTTGCAGTTCTTCCTGCCATCATTCAGATGTTGAATTATGCTGTCGTAGCCAACTGTGCTTGTCAGATCCGTGCTCTGAAAACACAAGAACAGCAGTCACACCCTGGTCAGTGCAGCCCATGGGCACTGCCACCTCAAGCAGCATTTGCACAAGCAATGGCTCAGCTGGGAGCAAGTGTGCAAGTGCCTCTTTATGAAATAAGGTCTGTTTCTTTGAGGGGTGGGAAAGGCTCCAGAATAAGAACAATGGTGGCAATATTGGACAAGGCATTTCCATGCCTTCAAGAAAACAGAAGAGCTCAGTCCTCTACCACATCTCACTGCTTCCTCCTGGCCTAAGCACAGCTGGCCCCATGAGACACAGCATCTCCTCCTAGGACTTTAGCTGTCAGCTTTAACTTAATAAAATCAAACAATAAAAGCCCCACAAGTCTTCAGATATATGGGTATATGTATGTATATATATATCTGGTCTGGAGATGAATTTATCAGACTTTTCAGTTCAGGATTGCTGAGCTATGGGCTTGTTGCACTCTTGCTGCCCTCACAATAATGCATGGATGCACCCAATGGCCGGTCCTGCAACAGCTTTCTCTTTGGCCTTCCAAAAAGCAACACTGACCCACACATCAGTTCAAAACATCACTGCAAAGATCATTTCCCTAAGAAAAAAGTTCTCCCCCACCACTGCTGTAAGCCCTTTAATACATCACAAGCGGCTTTTTCACTCCCCACAAAACATCACAGCCATGGAGAGGTCCTACCTCCACCACCCACAGGACTTGGTTGGTCAAATGTAGATATCTCCATCTCCAAGATGGAAGAAGTTCCATCTTCCAACCCTCTCAGCCCCACAGTGCCACTCACACTTCACATAGACTTCTGAAGGATCAACGCTTTCCTTCTGGTTTGAAGGAAAGCTTTCTTAAACTTCTTAAATCCATATATTGTACTGATGTTTATTTATATACATATACACATGCAGCAATGATGTATGTGGGCTAGGACGAAGGTTTCCTAACTCTGCCCCGTTCTTTCCTCATACCTATGCGTGGAAGCACCTTAATACAAAAAATGGGATTTTGCCCTGTGACTTTTTAAGATTTACCTGGAAACCTGGGCCAAGAGCAGGCTTCCTAAGTGCTATAATAATACAAAGAGATGCTCTGGAAGAAGCCTGAAGCAGATGAGGAGCTGAGCAGAAGCTGCTACCTGTAGTGTTCTGCAAAGGCAGCAGTCAATGTTGCATAGCACACACTGGAAAAAAAAAAAATACAGGGAAAGAAGCTGCAGAAAGGAAACAATCGTAGAAGCAGATACGAAACTCAGGGAACGGAAGCAAAAGCCACAAACAGTTATTAAGAAACCTAATGAGCAATAATGCAGGAGAGAGACTCAGGAAATGCTTTGAAGCCAGGGTGAGAGTATGCAGAGAACTGGTGTGAAGGTGTGGACAGCAGAAGGGGAGATTTATCAGGAGTTTATACCTGGTGCAAGATAAGAGCAGGAACAGGGCTGATATTTGTGATAAATGAAGGATTTGATCATGCAGACTTCCCTAAGGAGTCAAGGATTTGAATGTCAGTGGCCAGAAAGCAAGAAATGAAATGTAGATGTGGAGGAGTGGGATCTGCAGGAAATCCCCACAAATCCCAGATCAGCTTTGCTCCATCCGTGGCATGCACAGGAAGAGAGAACTGTGGAGCAGGACCTAAGCAGAAACCAAAACAGCTTCTGTTTCTTTACAAAGCACAAACATCCTTCCAAAATGGGCTTATTACTGATAAACACACAACCAGTCCTCAAGCTTGCATCATGTCTTTGCTAATGGGGCCTGTGAAAAAGGAAACACGCCTACACTGAAATCAGTCTTCATGCCAGTTGCAAAACACAGGAACATCCTAACTTGTCTTCCTATCCCTGGTTTCACAGGAAATAAAATGAATGTGGAGAGCCACTGACTAGAACAGTCATACCCACATCACTGAGTGTCAGGGCACCCAAAGGCTCAAAGGCAGGTGGTTGTAACTGAATGAGCTTTAAGGAACCTTCCAACCCAAACCAATCTGTGACTCTGTGATTCTGTTTCCTAAGCACCCAGGGCTGGACCAGCCCTCATAGTGCAACATGTTACATGAAACATGGGAGGTAACAGAGATAGTGGAAGTTTCCAAAAAAGCTACCTCCAGGAAGTAAAGTTGCTCCTGGCCTAGAAGGAGCGGGACAGGTTTATATGCCCTGAAACCAGCCTTCATAGCAAGCACCCTTGTGGGCAGATGTTGGCATGAAAAGAACGAAAGCATGACTGCCAATAGGACATCCCAAAGGCAGGGCAGGAAGGGAGCAATGAAAGAGGAAGGGCAACGCGGCAAGCACAGCGCCATGGGGATGGAGGACAAGATTTAAAGACATAATAAACTGAGTCAAAGACAGATATGGAGGATGGGGAGTTGCACCAAGCCCTCCCCAATCAGAGGGTTACAGGAGGATGAGCATCTCTCCTCCCACCCTGTGCCCCTGCACATGGCTGTTCTGGTGCTCCCCACTGGGAAAAGCTCAGAGCCCACGTGCTCTTTAGAGGAAACTACATGGAAACAGCAAACATATGACTTCAAGGTGACAAAGCAGCAGCTGACGTTTCCTGAGCCTGCCGGGCTCAGCAGGATGAGCCTCTGTTCCCAATCCACTGTGTATGATTGAAACATCCTCCCAATAGACTTGGCAAGGAGAAGGAATTTGTGTGCCTGTTGTAATGTTTTGAGTTTTGGTGTACTTACAGGCAAAATAGCTAAAATGCTGTAGTGGGTATATGAAGTCATGTTTTGACCTTGTATGACTCACAGCTAAAGGGCGAGCTGCAGAGCTTGGTATTCATCTTCAACATGGAAAACCTCCTCAAGACACATACCCAATGAAGCTAGTGACATGGGAGAATCAAAGAATCAGAGAATTGTTTAGATCGGAAAAGACCTTTAAGATCATTGAGTTCAACCCTTAACCCAGCACCGCCAAATTCACCACTAAGCCAGGTCACTAAGTGCCACATATACACATCTTTTAAATACCTCCAGAGATGGCGACTCCACCACTGATCTGGCCAGCCTGTTCCTGGGCTTGACAACCCTTTCAGGGAAAGATTTCTCCTAATACCTGGTCTAAACCTCCTCTGGTGCAGCTTGCTGCCATTTTCTGTTGTCCTATAGCTTGTTCCTTGGAAGAAGAGACCGACCCCCACCTCACTACAACCTCCTTTCAGGCAGTTGTAGAGAAAGATAAGGTCCCCCCTGAGCCTTCTTTTCTCCAGACTGAACACCCCAGGTCCCTCAGCCACTCCTCATCACACTTTTGCTCCAGGTCCTGCACCAGCTCCATTGCCCTTTTCTGGACCCACTCCAGCTCCTCAGTTTTAGTCTTGTACAATGTCTCCCTTGTAGAAAAGGGCCCAGAAATGAAGTGAGGGGTCCAGAACTTTTCTTCTCAGCCTCACTTGCTTAGGTAAACACAGCAGAAGCTGAGTGACTATTTTAGTAGGCAGAAGCGCTGTGCAGCAATAAGTGGCTCAGCTCAATCACTCAGGGTCCTGCAGATATGGCTGGGATGAAACAGAACCTTGCACTGGTGCCTGCACGGTGCAGAGTGCAAGAGACTGCAGTTCCTCCCTGTTCCATAAAGAGGTGGGTACAACAGAACAGACAAAATTCACTGCAGGGAAGAATAGGACTTGCTGTAAAGTCACCTGCCTCAGAACAGCACAAAACAGCATTTTGATTAATAATTTTTCATTTGAAGTTTCCTTGCCATAGGGAAACACACCCATCCTGTCCATTCCAGAGACACAGAGAGCAGTGGACCATTTCACTTTGATGCAACTGCTTCTTCCCGCAAACCCTACTTTGTTCCTTTCAAACAAGGACCTGAGGGTTTCATAACGCTGCTGATAAATTCTGCCAGGCCAGGTTCCGTTTAGAGAAGGACAGGCAGGAGCAAGGGGAAGTGAAATGGTGCAGCCAGCATCACACTGTGGCTCAGCAGCAGGGCAATGAACCCAGGAGCCTGGGGCTGGCAGGGGGGATGCAAGAAAAGGAAGTTTATCCCCAGCCAGCTAAACAGGGCTGAAAGAATATAATGCAAATAAAGGAGAAATACAGCCAGTCACAGCACTGGCAAAATACCATCCATAGCCCATGGTAGAGAGGCCATAGGGAGGAATTGCTGGTTCCTTTGCACACACCAATGCTCTCATGCTCTGCAGCAAGGGCAAAGCATTTCTTTTCCCCCATGTTTCCTTTATGCCACTGGAAAAGAGATGCTATAGTTATTTCCTATGCATTTTGGGGTATGCAAGTATTTTTAGGTACTTTGACATATGCTTTATTAGAAAACTAAATATACCAGTGCAGTTTTTACTGCAAATGACTTGCCTGAGCTATGGATTGTTGTAGCAGCACTGCTAAATACACTGCAGAGAGCAGAGCAGTGGTTTTGTCTGATTTAATGCAAAATGACCAAAAATCCAGTCTCCAAGTGGCAAGTTGTGTGCCAATACACCAGACTTAAAGTGGGGGGTTTTAGCATTATCATAATGTCTATTTTTCTTATTACAGGACCAAAGTGCCCTGATGAAACCCAAATCTCTGCTGCTGGGTTATCCAAAATACTCTGCAAGAGCAGGCTTGCGGAGAACCAGGCACTTTCCAAGAAAATGATTAAAGTGAAAGAAGATCAGCATGTTGCAAAAACAAATGCAAACAAAAGCCCACACTTGCTCAACTCATGGCAATCACTACACGCAGGGCAAGAGAAAACAAACACTGTCATTGGTGTGTCTTCACAGCTCTTTCCCAGGCAGCACAGGCTGCATCATGCAAGCTAGGGTATTCAGAGCAATGCATGTGTAGCTGCAGGCATGTCTTGGACTTTGGCCCCTGGGTAAGCAGGAGCTGCAGGAGGATGCAAAAGAGGAAAACTTTTTATTTAAGGGAATTTATTATATTGTGCAGAGACCTGAAAGCATGAGCAAACTCGAATGCAGGGAGCAAAGTCGCCATGTGCTTTCCCAATGCAACACATCACGAGCATCACACCATGAACTTTGGCAGGGACTAGGTTGCAGTGCGGGAAAAGACAGACACATGCACACCACCGAAAAGAACAGAACTAATGGTTTTAAAGCTAAATCAGTCCTAAATAGGCTTGAAGCACAGCCCTGCCACCCTGATAGAGCAAGGCAGGCTGCAGCTTATCCCCAAGAGAAATTTGGCTGTTGCCATTCACAACCAGATTCGTTTCAAAGCTGGAAGATACGACACCAAAACCTGCTCAGCTTTCACGGGGTTTGGTTATTTTTCAGGCTTTGTCCCATCAGTTGGAGCATCCATGCCCGGGAGCCCTCCCCAGAATCTCCCCTTTCCCATTGGACTGTCCTGACCACTGCACAATCACTTGCTTCAGCAAAGAATTCTCCTTGAATTTTTGGCTCAGGCAAAGTAACTTAAGAGCAAAAACTGCAGGAGGAAGTTTGTGCTCTTGCAGCACTAAACAGCAAACAGAAGGTGCATGAGTAGCCTTCTGCACCTCAGCTAAATCTGGGGTTTTCCGTCCATCTCTTGCTTCCCCCACTCCCTCCCCAGCCCTTGTAGCTGATGCAGTCAGTGGCCCATGGTGTGAAGACTGCTTGGGGTGGTAACTGCCATTCCCATGGACGGATCAACCGCAGCAGGGCCTCCCCCTCCACTGAGTCACATCCATCATGTTCCACTCCAGCCTCTGCCCCAGGCACATTTCCATTGTCGGAGGGGAGGGGGCGGGTGTTGAAGCACACAAGCTTCGGAAAGGAAAACGCTAAAAGCCAAACAAAATCCCTGTCAGAACCAATAGTTCTGGGCTCAGCAAGAACTCGGCATTATTCAGTATGTAGCCGCGATTGCAATACAGGGAGTCAGGCAGAAGCAAGCGTCCAATGCAATGTCTCAGCTCCTCCTCAACCTGGGGACTTGGGGCTGCTCCTGCCCTGATATTTTCTCCCTCCTCCAAGATCCTCCTTTATAAAGCACCTTGCTGCAGCTAGAGAGGAACAAACTGGGCAGTGCTAGCCAAAGCCAGCCCTGCAGTGAGGACCTCTACTTCAATCCAGTGCTCCAACAAAGCATGACAATCCACATCTTCATAGCATCATGGTTATTCTTCCCAGCCTGGGGGGTGCTGCCACCACCTTCGAATCCCTCCTCTCCCTCACATTTGCGAAGCAAAGTGAGCACTGTGGGAATAGTTGAGAAACATCTGCCAGATGCAAAGCTGGCTTCATTCTCCAAGTCAGGTTCAATACTCATTTGGGCTTTGCATATGTGATGATGATGTGCCAGATAACATGCTAATGATGCTCCACAAGCCAGATGCTCTGCATTTACCCCTCATCAGCACCCCCAAACCTGGCACCTGCTCCTCCTAGGACCCACACGCCTTCTCCCTGACCTGGTAGATGGGAACTTCTTCCCAGAAATCCGGGGAACACTGTGGGCCATTCACAGATGGGGATTTTCAGCCCGCAAAGATAAGATTTTGTCATTTGTTTCCTGGAAGGCTCACGCACAAAGAGGAACTGAGCAGCCACAGTGCCATGGCTGTGCAGCAGCTAAGTGCAGCTACTTCTCCATATCCAAAAGCAGTGCTCAGAATCGAAAATATAAATTGTGGTTTCCCCTCAACTGTGCCTTTTCCTCCGCAACTTGGCAGCAGCACACTGAGGAACTCATTCCTATCCAGGATTAGTTTGCATCAAAAGAGACTTTTTGGCCATAGTGTCTCTAAGAAGTTCATCAAATTAATATTATCAAACCCCAAACTCAGCACCAACTTTCCCCAGCTCGGCAGCTCCATGGAGTGTATTTTAGCTGGACAGGGCAAGCTGCAAAACCAGGGATCTTGGGACATGCATGGATAGGGAATGCCTGCCTGGGGATGCTCTGACCCTTCAGCAACGGCACCACGGGAGCATGAAGGTGGCTTTGAGAGTAGAGTGACACCCCAAAGCCCTCCTGTGAGCCCCCTGGCTCCGGCTGGGTCCTACCACACTGCCCCCCTCCCTGCTGAGACCCCACTCACCCAGAAGTGGTCCCTGAACCGTGCCTCCCTCATCCTGCTGCCTCTCTGACAGCGACGCCGCTCCAACACCGCTCTGTAGCTCCCGGTGCCGCCCCGTCCCGCCCTGCCCAGCCCAGCCAGCCCCACCCCGCGGCTCCCTGTCAGAGAGCCACCGACTGTTTTGTGGTGGAAGGGATCATAAAGCGCATCCAGTCCCAACCCCTGCCACGGGCAGGGACACCTTCCACTGGAGCAGCTTGCTCCAAGCCCCTGTGTCCAACCT
>WYDI02014270.1:0-40663 GCA_009867235.2 Psittacus erithacus | reverse complement strand
GAAAGTTAGAAACACAGTGCTGCACCAGCCACTAAGAAGGAGAAAAAATGACTGCTACTGCTGAACCCATGACACACGGATAAGGCTGAAGTGCTCAAACCTTTGTTTCAGCCTTTTCTGATAAGGTCTCTTGGATCTCTGTGCTCAGGAAGGGTTCAGGGAAGAGAACACCAGCAGTGGATGAAGAGAAAGTCAGGAATCAGTTACGAGTTCTAGATCCATACAAGTACACAGAGCCAGATGGGCTGCATCTGAGGATGCTGAGAAGGCTGCCTGATACCATTGAAGAATCCCAGAAGGCACAGAAAAGCACAACAGAGAAAGGCAAATACTGTACCCACCTGTCAAAAGGATGATCTAGGAAACCATAGGATGCTCAGCTCCACTGTTCTCCTTGGGAAAATCACAGAGTGAGTCCTCTTGAAACATGGTTGTGGGTATGTGAAGGAGAAGAGGGATACTGGAAACAGACTCTGAAAATTGAACATAACTAAACAGTGATTTACTATAGGCTGTGTAGAAGGTAAAGTAGGAATTTACTTTTTTGCGTGGTCATTCATTTTCTGCTTCTTGCCTTTTGAGGGAAGTGAGTATTGAAGTTGGGTATACATACATTCATTCTTTGGAATTAATTGAGTATTGCTATCTTTTCCCATCTTCCCCTAAATACTTTAGTGCTGCTTTAATTTTGTTTAAAGGTGTGGGTATACTACAGGCTCTTGGAGTTATTCCTGAAGACACACAGGTAATTAATTCGGTCACAGGAAAATCGTTGGAGAAAGATAGGAATTTGAATGTGTATTTCTGGCTGGGTGAGTTTAACGTATTGTTTCAGGGAAAAGCACATGTAGAATTCTGATAAATACAAAACTTCCAAAATGTTAGTCTTATTGAAAACAAAAGGGGGGAAGAGATTATAAGCAGCCCTGAAATACCTCAGCCATCTCTCTATGTGCTATCACTTACTGTATTTCCCAATGTAGAACTCTGCTCAGTGTTCCAGAATATAAGTAGTTCTGCTTTAATGGTTGTCAAGTTTTCCTTTTGCTTTTTCCTTGCTAGTTGTTATAGAACCTGCTTACAGAGAATTGAATTAATGGGTTTAGGGGTCATTATGTTACCTCTTCTGTATTTTTGTGTCTGGTTTCTTCAGGTAACTTAATGCAAATTAGCAAATCTGCATTTTTCTTCTGCTTAAAATAACCAGTGTGCAAATGTTACTTCAAGACTTCAGCTGAACGAGCAGCAGCAACTAAGCTTCACATACTCTAAAAGTGAAGAGAATGGGATAGGTAACATAGTGTTAAAATGGTTTAGAGTCCAGAGCCAGTTTCTGGCCATAAATACTTCTGATAATTAAGTCCTTTCCAGTTAAGATCTGAATGCACACTATTACCCTTCAGCAGAAGCCCTCTTCAGCCCCAGGGTAGAGGTGTTTGTGAGGGAATGGAGAGTGTTTCAGAGCTTTGCACCTTATCTGCCTTTAATTTCTGCATGCAAAATTCTTTTTTTTTTTTTAGTCATCCATTTTTGCAACATTCTGTCATGCATCCAAACTAAGCATGGGAATAGGTCCTTAGAATGTCTTGCTGAGTTACATTTCAGATTATTTATTGCCTGAGAGATTTGGGCTTATTTGTGCTTTGTAAAGAACTGTGGTTGTTGGTTTCTGAAGTTGTTAATAGTTTAAATGAATAACTCTTTTTAAGTACCAAGTAAAACAGAGGCAGGCAGAAAAGAAGCCAAAATAACAGTTCTGGTAGTCTGAGTTTCATAGTTCAGAATCTAGAAAGTGCTGCCTGTGTGTAGGAGAATTGCTGGTTCTGCTTGAAAGTTGTTTTCTTACAGATTTAAAAGCAATGACTTGGGGGTAAAGGGTTTGGGGGAGCCATTGCAGGAATTCTCTTAAAGTCCTGAATTTGATGAAGTAGCAGCCTTACAGTAGCTACAGGAACGCAGGAAAGAGATGTTTTACAGGGGCATGTGGTGACCGGACAACGGGGAATGTCTTTAAGTTGAAAGAGGAGGGATTTAGATTAGACATAAGGAAAAAATTCTGTGTGAAGGTGGTGAGGCACTGGCACAGGGTGCCCAGCGAAGCTGTGGCTGCCCCATCCCTGGCAGTGTTCAAGGCCAGGTTGGACAGGGCTTGGAGTAACCTGCTCTAGTGGAAGGTGTCCCTGCCCATGGCAGGGGATTGGAACTGGATGAGCTTTAAGGCCCTTTCTAACTCAGACCATTCTGTGATTCCAGGACGATGCAGTAGAGACCTTTGAAGGGATAAATATTGTAGTGTAAGTTATTTATTGAACATGTCCTAAAAGAAACCCCAAACCAAATAAACAAAAAAAGCTCAAATAGCTCTAATACTGTTCTAATACCGTGTTGCCAGTCTTTTGGACAAAGACATTCCATTCCCTTCCAAAGACGATAAACTAGTGATGGGAGTTCTCTCAATATTTGCACATTACAGTGCTTGTGATTAAATTGTTACAATTTTGAGTAAAATGGTACTTTTTCTCGGTGTGTCGTCATTCCCCCCTCCCTCCCCCCCCTTTTTATTGAAGATCTGTTTGCCATATACTTGTTTTCACACTGTCATTTTTTCAGATGTGGCAGCAATGGATTATTACTGACTTGCCCATGCAACAGTCAGGAGGAAATGATAAATTACAAATTCATCTAAATTATTACCTTATCCATTCCATTAGTGTGCATTTTTGTTCCAAATAGAAGACTTGCGTTGGTCATCTGTGAATGGTTTCCTTATTTTTATTTATATGTGCATGTATAATATATACAGAGAATACATTAAATGAAATGTCCTTCAAAATCAGCTTGCTTCAGTCTGCATAAAACAATTTCTGTACTGGACAATGCTGTAAGCTGTGGCACATGTGTAACAAACACCATGAACAAGACCGCTTTTCCTTGATGACTTGCTGTTGGTGACCTTGAAAGCTTCTGTGGAGCTGGGGATACAGCAGTAACCCTGTTCTCCAAATAGACCTGACTGCCTTCTTTTTTGAGGGAATGGGAAGTCTAGAAGACTGGTTATTTTTAGATGATTGGATAAAATAATGCTTCAAATGCATTTTCTGCTATGAGGTTATGTACTTACTATATGTAATCACTTCTTTCCAGAGGCACAAGGATATTCTCTTCCAGAACTTGGAAGGCAGAGCCATCAGCTTTCATCTTTTTATTCCGAAAAATCTTCTTGCAGTAAAAAAGAGGGATTGGTTTCTCCTCTGCAGTGGTGTCTGTGTCTCAGTAAAGCCTGAAGATGGCACTGGCCTCCTGCTTTTTTCTTCATTCATCTTTAACATCATCCTCTGCTCCCAGATACCTTGTAGGTGTCTCCTTGGAGTGTTCACTTCTATCTTCTTGCTCCCTAAAATATCATTGAGGGGTAGAGATGGTAATTTAAATCAGCTAGAAATGTTGCTGAAGAGGTTTTTTGCTAGAAGGGTTTTAGAGTGCCCCAAGCTGACCTGGAAGTGTACCAAACTGAACTCCAGAAACTGAGTCTCACTGGTGATGCAAGAGGTGCGTGAACTGCTGGGTTTTTTTAACAGCATGTATGTGGAGAAAGAGTGACTGGTGTATCTTTTCTTATCCCACCTTTCTTCCAATGGGCTGTTTCCATCATGAGAATAAACAAAAGGTTTTGGTCTTGCAGTGGTAATTCTGAATACAGATCCCCTTGGTTCTGTATGAGGCTAGCAAGGACAGAGACAGCTGTAGGGGCTCGGGGAAATGAGAAACAATCTGGGCTTTGCTTATCAAGTAGCTGTGCATGCTTGACTGAACTTGGTTTGGTAATTCAGTTCCAAGGTTTGAATGTTTTGGTTCTACCCCAGAGGCCACAAAGATGTCTGGTAATAGTGGTAATATCCTAAGAGAAAAGGCAGGAGCTACTAGGGTAAAAACTGAAAGGAGAAAGCAGTGCATGCTTTCCTTGATTTCTTTCTTCCTCCTGTGCTTTACACTCTATATGTTGAGGGTGGAGGGAGAACCTGAATCCTTCATAGCTCACATGCATTTTTCTTAGAGAAAAGTACTTACGTCATCTCATAGTCCTTTTCCTTTTTTGTCTGACAGCAGCAGCAATAGACTAAAATACTAATAACTGCAATTGCAGCAACAGCTCCACCAATGATGCCAGCATAGAGAGCTATGTTCATGGATGCTAGACAGGAAGAAAAGGATTAGCGCTTTGCACTGAGAACAGTATCAAAGGCAATCAGCACAATCGTTGGACTTCAAATCACACCACCAGAGGTCAGATCTCACTACCAGATCCACACTGAGTAGAAGCCATGTTTGTTTGACTACAGCAACTGGAATTCATTCTGTACTAGGTAGCTGGTAAGTCTGCAGGAGCAATTAGTTAAATAGTGATGTGGAGGAGCCCCTGGATCTAAACAACTGCTGTACTTGTTGATACAGTTGATACAGTTTAGTTTCAGACTCTTGGGGCTCAGTCCTATCTCACCCTGCGCATTTTTTTGTCTTTTTTGAACTAACCCTAGAGTTAGTGAGTGCTCTATCAGTAAAACAATGCAGAGAATCTGACGTAAAAGTAAAAAAGTGTGCTTTTTTTCAGAGAGAGAAAGGAGAATTTCATACTTCTGACTGCATTGCCTCCATTAATCTTTTGACACTTAGCTAGGATCCATTCTCTGCTACCACTCTTCCAGTAAGCAAGTCTGTCTCTTACGTGGCATTACGCTGACTGTCATGTTGCAAAACTCCTGTCCCACAATGTTTGTTGAAGTGCAGATGTAAAAGCCAGAGGTATCTGCCGAGATGTTCTTCAGAGTTATTTGTTCTCCTGTTGTGAAACACAAATCCAGTCCAAAAAAGAGAAGAATTCAGGGAAGGAAGCAGGGAACAGCAGCCCTTCAATTTCAGCCTAGGGTAGCTGGAGTGATGAGAGGTTATTAAAGCTGATGGATTACTCTGTCTTGCTCAGGGCATGCCATGCTCATCCCTAGGTTTTAGTGTGATTTGTGGGAGGACAAACAGAAGTGTGCTGTTTTGAGTTGACTACAGGGAATGTGTGGCATTCAAACATTCCTTTTAGAAAGAAAGTTGTAGGTGGAGGGTGAAGAGGTATGTGTGCTTAGTGAAAGCTCTTTTACATTGGAGTTTGCTGAGAAATATATGATGGCCCAGACCAGCATCTAGCTTTGAGAACTAGCCATCTGATGAATTAACTTGTAAAAGAACAAAAGCCCTTCAGTCCTCCAACTCTTGGGACTTTAGATCTGAATTATTTAGCAGTGGGTGAAATAGTTTTCCGGTCTGGGAGAGGTCACGAAGGCTATAAAAGTAAATGAAGGAAAAGAAATGCAGTGACATGAGATTGCTGATACTGATGCTTTCTGTCCAACATAACAGAGCTCAGAACAACATGCTGAAGCTTAGCTCTGTCTGCTCAAGCAGTCAGTTTGTTTTTGTTACATCTCCAGCTGATATTTGTCTGTGTAGTACATGCTTTTTTGTCGTGATCAACTTGATAATAGCTCTAAAAGCAAAAGGCTCTGAATACTTTTTGGTAACTTTCCTGTTTTGTTTTCCCTGTAATCTCACTTCTTTCCAGCCAACTTGTGGGACTGGGATTCTCTGTAGTCACTGCTAGCACCTAGCACCAGATAGCTAAAGAGCATGCAATGCAAGAAGTAACAGACTGCATTAGTTTTAGTCTCTAAATATGGTCTGTTCTTGCTTGTCTTTTTGTTTTGTGAGTGCAATATGAGGTTTATAGCTTTCAGAGCAGCGGCCTGTAACTGGACTGTAAATTCTCCCATATTAAATCAAAAGTAATTGACTGGTGAGTCAAATTGGGAAAAATGTGGGTTGGACACTACCAGCTTTGGAGTGGCTTTTCAAGGCCTTCTGCACACTCTGGAGCACTGGGACTTAGCACAGAAAGCAGTCGCTTGCAGTGACAGTAGGGTGCCCAGCCAGCGTGGGGCAGAAGGGGACAGTCGGCACACTACTTTGACATCAGTGCTCTGGTGAGCAAAGTGAGGTGCAAATGGAAGAGACCCCTGTCCCAGGAAAGAACGGGATGTCGGCAGAGGCCGGAAGGCAGCTGCTGCTAGAAACTGCAAATCCTGGTGTGTCCAGGGCTGTGTGTGATGCGCTGGCACCACTTAGTGGCCAGTCAAATGAATGAGGCTTGTGTCCCTGGTGGTGCTTGGTCTTTCGCATAATTTATGCAAGAATCGGTTATTGAGTGTTAAACAGACGGTTGAATACGATCGTGTTTAGTTTACATAGTGATGTTACAATAAGTTATACCAGGAAGGGTAGGTTCAGATACTTAGTCTTTCTGGTGCTAAACATACCAGGAAGAAACAAAGTTGTTTAAAGGAATAAATCTTAGTCCTCTATCACTGCTACACTTCAAAGAGAATTAAACCCTTATTCCTGTGTGAATAGTTCTACCAAAGGTCCTGTCATGGAAAATCGGTTTTGGGCTTTTTTTTTTTTTCTTCCCCCCCCCACTAGATTCTGATTTAAAATGAAAGCAAATTAAATATTTGGGCCTTTGTGACAGTCCTAAGCCAGAAGCCTCTCTAATGCTCAAAGCAGGAATGGTGTAACTGATTCTCATACCACTTTCCTCTATGTGAGGAATCATCTCTGAGAGCTGCTTTTGCTTCCAGAGCCAACTTTTGTTTGCCTTCATCTCAGAAAGCAACCTGGTCATTGTCAAGCAAGCTGAGATACAAAGACACACCAGTTAGAAACCTCAGTGTTATTCCTCATGTTATGCCCATTCACCCAGCAATTGAGAAGGAATTATTTCTGGCTGCTTCCAGAGTGAGCCAGCTTTCTCACCAGATGACAGCTGAAGTGAAAACCTTGCTGACCATTGTTATTTCAGGTGACAGTCCTTTCTCCCTGCTAAGTGACTTGTGAGTGTGTCTTACATCAAAACGACAACTTTTCAAAATCCTGGTCAGAGAATTTCCTAAAAAAGAAACCCTTAAGTGTGTTTTTGTATTTGCATTTCAAAATCTTTCCAGCCCTGATCTACAAATAGCTCAGACAGGTGATGTGTTTGAATTTCTCTTACCTTCTGTTGTTTGTAGTGCACGGGGCTCATTTTGTACATTGAAGCTTTGCCAGGTATATCTGGGCTTTGGGGAGCCCTCATGAGAATTGCAGGTCAAATTGATTGTCTGTCCATATTCTGCTGTCCCCAGAACCTTGCATTCTGGCTTGGATGGTGCAACTTAAGAAAGAAAAAAGGAATTCATTTTATTAATCAGAAGTATTTTTTTGTTTCAACCCATCTTCTGCACTTGTGTGTTTTATTCTTGCTAAACAGAGGTTGGTATTGCACCTGCCACCTTCTTCTCAAAGGAACTGGAGTGACCATGTATCTAATTTGTTTCTCCCTTCTTTGCAGTAATCATCCAAGAAGGAATTGTAAGATGCTATTTGGGATATGTCCGATAGTGTTGAGTAACTCATCCTTTGATAACTGGAGTGTGACAAGCCATGGGCGGAATGAGAAATGCCCTGTAATGAGACAAGGGTTGCTAGAAAAGTGAACTGTACAACTCTAAAGCCTGTTTTCTGCAGTCAGGTGTCTAAGGGATTTGGGTGCTCCAGGCCTTTCAACTACTTCCATAGTAGTAGGAAAAGACCAAAGAGTTGTGGATGAGGATTTCCTGGGAAAGTGAAGGACAGTTCTGTCTAATGGATGTAGTGTTGCCTCCATCATGCTTACCAAGGACGAAAAGAGCTAAGGTTGTGGTCTGCCGGGGGGGATCATTCCTCAGCCGCACGCTGCACACGTATGTGCCATTATCTGCCATAGTCACTGCGTTGATGGTGATGCTTGCGTCCCCTGCATTCACATCACCATTGAACTGTATGCGGTTTTCATAGCCCTTGCCATACTGGACAAGTCCATCAAAATACCTAGTGACAGCATCATCCTGAGAGAGAAGGAGGGGAAATTAGCAGTCTTAGTTTCTTCTGTGTGAGTCTACAATCTTAACTCTATGGATTAGCCCATGGATGGATATATTGCCTCTAGAATCAGAGTTTCTGTTTGCATAGTTCTGAGATTAAGGAGAGTCTTGAAGGAATCTTTTTTTTCATTTCCCAACACACATGCGCACCCTGAGTCCTGCTTCCCTCTCCCCTCCCAGCCACCCCTCCTCTGTGCCCTTTCATGTTTCTTTATGCAATTTACCACACTATTGTTTACCACACTATTATAGTTTACCACACTATTGAGTTTTCTCCAGACGACAATGTCTCCTGAGTCAATGGAAGCCTGGGTTTTAAACTGGCAGCGGAGAGTAACATTGTTCCCTTGTGCCACTTGTGTTTCCTTGGCAGGTGCTTCCACAGTGAGGGCATGTGCAGTCACCAGAACTGGGAAGAGAATAAATGCTGCACTCAGCAAAATTAATGGTGTCTGGATTCCACATTTTGTCTCTTTGGTTTTGTTACATGCCACAGTAACCCCACATCCCCTGTCATCCATGACATTCCCCACTGAGCAAGAGGTGATGTTGGCTGGGGCTGATTGACTGTAGGAAGCTGCTCCACAGCACTTATCCACAGGGTGGGTAAGTGCAAAACTACTTTCCATTCCTTTCTCCCCTCTTCTTTACCTGGACATACTTTGCCATGGAGTTTGTAAAGATGTTTTGTTTTGTTTGGTTTGGGATTTTTTTTTCCTGAGTCCTCTTTCAGTGTGTCTGATATCCTTTGACAGTTCTAAATGTACAGAGACAGGTAAACAGATAATGCAAGTGCATCAAGCAGTCTTAAGGATTCCGGCTAAACTAACAAATTTGCATCGTTGAATTTCAGGGATCAGGAAAACTGTCGAAGAACTTGCCTCAATCCAAGTCCATAGACAAGTGATGTTTTGTGCTAAGGGATCAAGCCCTGCTCATGTAATGCCCTGAAAAGAGAAAAACCTAGAAAAGTAATGAGAGCTTGAAAGAAACAGAAGAACAGCTATTAGTTTCTAAAAATGAGTAAGGGAGTAGTCACCTTTCTCCAGAACTGTAGAACACAGGAACAGCTGATACTTGAATAGCAGAGAAATCCCTTTGTGCTCTGGGGAAGTATGCAGGGCACAAGCAGGGCAGGTGTTTCTTGTATGCTGTATTCTGTTTGACTTGATGCCTAATTCATCATATCTAAGCATTAACTAGTGGCAGGCCTTAGGTATTCTCAGAATTCAGCTGGAGGTTTACCTCTGCCCCTGCCCTAGATGATGTTCATGCCTGTGGGAACCTATATTTAAAACCACCTGCTTTCTCCCTGCAGTTTTTGTTATGTATGGTTTGTTGGTTGTTGTGTTTTGTTTTGTTTTCATTTTTCGGCACAAAACTGAATCATTTGAAAAACAATAAGTCTGAAACTAGGTAAAGGGAGCACAGGGACACAGGAAAGAGCGCTGCTCAGAGGCATGTCCATAGTAAAGATGAACATGGTCCAGTAAGGCAGAAAGTGGAGTAAGGCAGAGTTGTATGCTCTCCCCAAGAGGGCCATGCTTTATGTGCTGGAGAAGCATGCTTCTGAGAGAACCAGGCTTAGTCAGTGTTCCCCAGAGAGGACGGGACTGGAAAGTTGCCATCTAGCAAGCTTTGCCTCCTCATTCTGCCACATCTCTCTCCAGATTAGATCCATGAGGAAATGTAATGTGTAAGGGTGAGAGCAGAGGATGTCTGGATTCCACCTTGAGTTGCAAACTGATTGTGAATACTTCTTTTTTTTTTTCTTTTTTTTCTTTTTTTTTTTTGACAGGAAAATACCACTCATGCATTAGGTGAGTAAGCTATTGGCAAGGGCATTACCAGATCCTTGACTGCAATCAAGAGCAATAGTGAACAGTAGTGTCCATTAGAAAACAACAGTGCAGGGACCCAAAAGGTTTTGTTGTCACTGCTGGTAGCAATGCAGGTAATTACAAAGGATAACATGGGATGGTTGGCATGGGGATCTGCTTTTAGCCAAAGTTCCTGTTTTTCTGCATTCCCTGTTGGATAACTGAGTTATCCTGTGGTCTTGCACATTTCATTAGTTATGCATGTGTTTTAGTCTCTTCCTCTGTTCTCTCTGGGATTAATTTGTTTACAGCTGCTGACAGCTATGAGAAGGAAACCAGCAGGGCAAAGTATTGCTAATATGGTTTTATTGCAGCCACTCCCAGGTCTTTCACTGCTCTGGAGCATCCAGTGCAAACACCCATGTTTGCATAGCCCCAGAGCTTTTTCTAACTGTTGATGTTCTCATCATGCCCTCGAATTAGAAAGCTTTCTCCTGATCTGTTGGGACTGGATAGAAACACTTTCCTGCATTTAGTTGAAAAGCATTACTGTGTGTACTAGGAGATGGAGCAAAACCCATTCCCTGACCCTTCTGTCACTCAGAAACTGGTTCCACCAGGCTGGGGTTTACTGACCAGTTACTAACTCAGCCCTGGGGCAGAGAAAAGATGGCCCAACCCTAAGGTTTCCCCTCACAAGTGCTCTTCCTTCTTCTGACTGGGTGAGTCAAATCCTACCATGAATGAGGCCTTTGTTTTTTTCCAAACATGTCTTCAGTGCAGAGTCAGGGAGCAGCTGAACTGAGCACCACATACAAGAGATGCAGGCCATAGAAGTGAGACTGCTTATTACTCTGTTGCTTTCTCTCCAGTGCCTGACTTCTGATGATCTGTTTTTTACCCACAACATCTTTCTGGCTCCCATTCCTCCCTCATTAAGGCTCCTTATGGCTTTGGGGAAGCTGCACGGTTGCAGTCTGTGATGCCATTTACTCACACCAATTTCCTCCTTTCTCCTTCTCACTATGTTTCAATTCCTCACAAAGCCACCAGCAGGCAGCTGGTCATAGTCAGCATGTCCAAAAACAGGGGTTTATTCTTCAGGGGTTGGTTGTATGGGTGGTTTTGGTTTGTTTTCTGACAGAAAACAGAATCTATTTGAAGCATGGCTGAATGAAGGGGCGGGCCAATTCTGAAAGAATTTCAGGAGAGGAGAGAGGACAAATAGCCTGTGTAGTACTAGAGGGATGGCATCACCTACATTTGAGCCTTAGATTATCAGTTAGTATGTTTATAACATTGTAAGAAATTGAGAAAGGTTTTTTCTCCTTCTGCTGAACTTAAACATTTATACTTGTACAAAGGAAGAAAAAAATTAAAGTGACCTGTCTCCTTACACTTTTCTTACTAAGTGTAATTAGTACAAAGGGCAATTAATAAACTGGAAACAATGAGAAGGACATTTTGTTCACTAACAAAAAATATATTCTGATCAAGCGAAATTATTATTGCTCATTTGTCTCGGTAGATTGAGCAAGTGAGAAAAGTAGGAAACGTGGAGATCTTTTTACAAGGAAATGCTTTTACTTTTAATTCCTCAATACTTAATCTCAGCATTTAGCTGAAATTCAATTCCAGAGTGGGAGAGGGGAGACATCTTAAATGTGAAGTTTGCAGTAAAAGTAAATGTTTTGTTTGATTCACAATGTCCATAAAGAGCAAGGAGTTCACAGCACCACTTACGCACACAACTGCAGTCGAAGGCTGATCAGCAGAAGTCAGCCTGTGCAGAGACCCTGATGCAGCCAATTCAGGTAAGCTCTGGCTTTTCAGCCTGCACTGCCATGTCCTGTGCTGTTTCTCCACTCCAGTGCAGTGCAGGAATTGCAGGAATCTACCTTCAAATTTTTTTCACAGGCTAGTATTTTAACACTGAATTATTACCATTTCAGTCCTGCCCAAACAGGCAAGAAGAGCTTCACCCAACATACACATTTCTGCTCTGAAAAGTTTCCCGTCTGTATTTTGGGTAGCATGAAGGGAGAATAATTAAAAAGGAAAATAACCACCAGTGGTGTTACACAGTTCATATATTGATCATCCAATCATAACCCAAGTAACATCTGTTGCTTATGGAGCACATCCACTTTTTCTAAATGTGTTAAACTTTGTGAATTTCCTTCTTGTGGCTCTTAGTGAAGTGAGGTTTTCAGGATTTTGATTAAAAAACCCAAACTATTTCTGTATGTGTAGCTTTGAAGCCTGGAAGAAGGTGTAGGAGCATAGGTATGAGAAGACAAAGCAGGTTAAGAAGCAGTAGAATTGAGTCCGCAGGCTCTGCAACACAGGATGAGAAAAGGCAAGTATGTGATGAAGGCCAAGGGCAAGCTGGCTGATTTATATGTTAGTAGGGATTGTTGTGCATCCCCTTGACATGAATAATATATAGAAATTGCAAGTTGTATCAGAGTACATATAAACAACAGGGTTTAGGCTATGGAAATGTATGGTACACGCAGATTTAGTTATAAAATAATAAAACTTAGGGGCTTTTCCACTCCCAGCTGAGGAAGTTCCCGTATTTAACAAAACCAATTCAAACTGTTTTTTAAAAGATACTTCCCAGCCTCATGAAGAATGGCATTCTTTTCCTGTTCCTAACACTGTCTTACAGCTTTAGGAAATGCCTGTGAGTCTGGATGCTCAGAGACAGTAAACAACCCTGCTTGATCATAAACATGAAGGAACTTTTACTAAACAGAAAAAAGCACACGAAGTCCATTAGAGCACTCCATTGTAGTGCTGTTTCCTTCTACCCAGCCCTTGAGGACACAACCAAATTAGTACTCACTTGCACTGAAAACAAACAGCCAAAGTCTTTTCATTGCTGTTCTCCTCATCTCTCCTTTGTTTCACCTCAAGGTAGCCAGGTAAGTAATTGACTTTAGCTGAATGGCTGCTTCGCAAGTTCCTTTCCTCAGTCTCTTATGAAGTGTTGCTTCTCTGGTCTGCCACTCCCCTCACAGCCAGAAAGACAAGCCAAGTGACCAGTGCTCCTAGGCAGAGAGAAGACTTGTGAACTCCTTCCCCTATTGTGAACTTTCTTCCCCAATTAAACTGCCTTTCCCAGTTTATCCTAACACGCAGGTGCATAAAGAGGCAAACTGAAGGGTGGGGTGACTGGGAGTGTACAATACAACGACTGAAGTCATGCTGGTGATGACACATAACTCGTGGAGGATAAGCCTCATTCACCTTAAAAAATTATTAAGGGAGCCTAGGGCCAGTTACAATGGTATTGACCTGTTTCTCAATGCAGACAGCTTCCCCCATCCAGGCTTTAAGGGACTGAGGTGTCTAATTCCACTTACTGTAATACCGGTAAGAATATATAATAATTTGCTGACTAATTATCTAAACATAAGTGAGATGCAGCTCAGCCAGGTTCCTTTGTCTACCATTTAGCTTTCCCACTGTGTGGCTTGCACAACAGCCATAGGTACCAAAAGTCCTGTCTACCTTTCCACTGAAGAAGATAGATAAACCTGATGCTCACAGCATGTCTATATGCACTGTGTACCCACTATATACCCACTGAGGTGTCTGCAGTGCAAGTCCAGCCACTGCTCACGTGTTCTGGGTGGGTACATGGAAAGCACAAATAACTGCTACTATAATTGACTGAAGAGTAAAAGGGGGACTGATGGCAGCTCAGGCAAGTATCTGACATTATATTTAATTTAGTGCATCAGGCTAGAATATCTTTTAAAGTCTTCACTGCCAATAGGCAGCAAGGACTGTCTCCATCTGGGGTACTCATCTATACTCTATTTCTAGCCATTTGAGGGACAAAGTCACTTTTAGGGTGTGAGCAATCATTTTAGGCATCCTGGATGGGGTTAACCATACTCATAATGTAGTGATAATACTGATGAATTTGGTACTGATTTTTGAACGAGGCTACCTCAAAAGTGTGTGGCTACAGTGGTTATCTGTGTGTAGTCCAAGAAAGTGGATGTAGATCTTGATCTTGTGCTGACCCCATACTTGCATGGTAAACCTGTCAGAAGCCATGCTAAAAGCTGTCTTTTCATGTGTGGCAGTTGTTCAAAACACCTCCAAGACAATGACACTTAAAAGTGAGTGGAAGTCAAATCCCTCTGATAGAAAGGACTATCTATACTCCTGTGTTTGATACATAACCTCAGTTCTCTTCAAACTGTTAGCACAAGCAAATTAAAGCATGTATGAGTACAGAAACTGTAATCCTTGGCAATCTTTCAAAGGAAAAGAGTCCTTCCAGCTGTATCTGTACATCTTTGATACACTGCATTACAAGGCAAGTGTAGGGTCCTGCACTTTTGGGGAGGAGGAACCCCAAGTACCAGTACAGGCTGGGGGCTGACCTACTAGAGAGCAGTTCAGCTGAGAAGGACCTGGGAGTATTGGTGGATGATCAGTTGACTATGAGCCAGCAGTATGCCTTTGCAGCCAGGAGGGCAAATAGTATCCTGGGGTGCATTGGGAAGAGTGTGTCCAACAGGTCAAGGGACGTTATTCTCCCCATCTACTCAGCCCTTGTGAGACACCATCTGGAGTACTGTGTCCAGTTCTGGGCTCCTCAGTACAAGAAAGACAAGGACCCAGCGGAGGGCCACAAGGATGATCAGGGGTTTGGAGCATTTCCCTTATGAGGAGAGATTGCGGGAGCTGGGCCTGGTTAGTGTAGAGAAGAGGAGACTGAGAGGGGATCTCATCAATGAAGATCAATATCTCAAAGGCAGGTGCCAGGAGAACGGTGCCAGATTCTTTTCAGCAGTGTCCAGTGACAAAATGAGGAGCAACAGCCATAAACTAAAGCACAAGAAGTTTCATCTCTACATGAGGACTAACTTCTTCATGTTGAGGGTGGCAGAGCACTGGAACAGGCTGTTCAGGAGGGTCGTGGAGTCTCCCTCTCTGGAGACATTCCAAACCTGCCTGGACACTTTCCTGTGAAACCTGCTCTTGGTGACCCTGCCTTGCCCAGAGGGTTGAACTAGATATTTCCTCTCCCTGGAGCAGCTGTGGGATCTTTAGGTTTCACTTTTTCAATTTTGCTTCTGTTTAATATTTTAACTGAATCTGATGAGCAGAGATAGTGGCAGGAATGCCATCACTGTACACCACCTGCCCATGCTTCCCTCTGTTAGTTCTCTACATAACAGTTTTGAATGTTCACCAAAAGACCTTGGTTTACAGTCCCTGATAGACTCTGTACCAACTTGGTAAGCTTGCTGTTATCCTTTTCATAGAAATAAGACTTTCATTGTCATTTATACAACATCTCTTCCCTCTCTTCTCCACAATAATTTCAAAACCCACTTGACCAATTTCAGCTAAATTTGACAGACAGACCGTAATCTTAAAGATGGGAAGTTCCTTTCAGTCTAATAAAAATCAGCAATCCCAATCAGTTGGGATAAAAGAGAAATCTAAATTAATGGTACCTCTTAGGTGTTGGTAATTGTTTCCCATTCCAAGAATCCGTGGTTGCACAGCCAATGCGCTTGACTATGGTCTGTTTCATCTTTTGCACAGCCAGGCAGGTAGGGAAATGTGGTATAGTGAGCAAGCACAGGGGCCAGAGCTCCACGAGGGGTGTTTATCACACTGAGGCATCTGGACTGCAGAACACATGTCTATTGGAAACCAGGCTTTTTAATCCCACTGCTTGTGGAAATACATGTTATTTAGTACGTTTTCTTAACTTGCCAGCACCTTGCCAGTAAAATCCCACAATAGAGAGAACGTGCAGAGTTAAGCTGAAAACAGTGCATATAGATTCCCTCGAATACCTAAAGCAGGTCTGAGTTTAGTAACCTGTCCAAATACCAGCAATGCAGATTAAGCACTGCACATTAACCCTGAAACAAATGAACTGTTTTCACATAAATTTGTCATTTAACTGTAAATGTAACAAGGTGCATCATCTCCAGGCATATTGGCATGCATCTAGTTCCACTGTGCTAGCGGGGAGGGACAGGCAGTAGATTTTCATCTCGCAGTCCTTACCTTGAACAGGCTGCCTTACCTGGTATCTGTGTAGAAATACTGGTGTGGAAATGATTCACTGCGGGAACAATTTTACCCTGCCTCTATCAGCCACACAGTTGCATTACAAATAATTTGGTGCTAAGATAATGTTCTGTTTGTTTGGAGACTCAGCTAAATAAGACTAGTTTCCTAGGTGTCATAGAGAGCATATGCCTCAATAACTGTTTCTTAAACAAATCTGATATTAAGACACTTGTTTAAATGCACTTTATTTATTGCTTTTGTTAGTTTTGTTAGCTTTGCCATGGCTCCACTTATGCTAACACAAGCCTGTGTCTTAGCGTAGGCTGACACACATTGACTTCTTCAACACTCACCCATGGGCAATGCAAACCCTTAAACTCCTTACATTTTTGCTGATGGCAGCAGATCTGGGGAATCCTTTTGCTCTATATAGGATTTTTAGGGGATACTATTAGCATATTTAGATGAAACTGTCATTGACGTGAAAAGCTTTAATATGAAACTAGAGTGGTTTCATTGTCTTGCCAAAAATACATACTACAATAAGGCTTGCCTATAAGTTTAATGTGTAGGTAGCATAGTGCTAATGCAAAATGATAGTAGCTCCTGGTAAGACTGAAAAAGAGGAACCTTCGATCAAGATCTCATCGTTCCCACCTAAGAAGACAGCACCTGGCCACATTCAGTTTGAGTTCATTTGTGAATGGATATATTAATCACCAGTGACAGATACCCATCCACTTGCAGCTTGTTACTTTTGGCTGTGTTTGCATGTGCAAACATTCATTAGCAAAGATTTCCAGCATCCTTGGCTCTGTTCTGCATGGTCATCTTGAGCCCAAAAAGGAACAACTTGTAACAAGCAAGGAGGAAGAACAGCCAGGCTGCCCGCAGTCTATGTGTTCTCCACAAGCCTGCAACCTACACAGTCCTTTCTGCATCTCTGCATGTGGACAGTTGTGGTGGGCATGGCAGGGCTTTTAGGTCTAGCCATCATCCCCTGCTGCAGCTGTATCCTAAAGATTCACAAACAGGATTTTCAGAAGCAGCTGGGTGACTTAAAAGTTTTTATTGGATATAAGTGGAATACATGCTCCCACAGCAGTTAGGCTCTTTGAAAATTCTGTTCTCTGATAATAAGGGAGTCCATGGGCAAGTATCTTTAGATCACTTTCTGCTTCAGCTAGCAGTAATTGATAAGAACGTATGTGGCACTGCATTGCAGAAGCAGATAAAAATTGCGTTGCCCAGAGGAGACACCTCTCTTGGTGCATGAAATTATTAGCATGTCTTCAAACCTGTAACCAGTAATCCATTTCTCCCCTTTACATGACACCTGAGATTCAATATACCACTTTCTTTTGTTCCTACTTGCTCACCCCAGCAACTGGATTAACACAAGTCTAGGATATGAGAACACAAAGACTTGAGTGCCTGTTTCACAGCTCTTTCTGCGATGATGTGGCATCCCTACAGTTGTAGTCCCATCCCCATGTGGGGATGCAGCACTCATGTCTGAAGAAAGGGAGGTATGCAGGCCTTACACAGCATGATGCAGCATCAAGGGTATGTGTAGTATGAGATAGGTCAGTTCTCTTTTCCACTTCCTTTCTTGTTTGCTTGTTTTTTTGCAAAAAGAATCAACAGTGGGAAGTCATTGCATGACTCAGAACTGGAGCTCCCAGTACACGTAAATAGCAGTTAGGTTTTCATCTGGTCTGCCTCAGACCAGCCTGGCTCATGAGCTTTGCTGGAAAGTCAAGAGATGGGAACTGAAGGTTTCCTCTTTGAAAATCAAAGAAGACACAGTGTACCTCAGTCCTAGCTCTTCTAAGAACAAAATTCAGCTGATTGTACAATCATAGAACCACAGAATGGTTTGGGTCAGAAGGGACCTTTCGAGATCATCTGGTCTAGCCCCCCTGCCACAAGCATGGACATTTTTCACTAGATCAGGTTGTTCAAACCTCTTCCAACCTGGCCTTGAACACTTCAATGGTGGGGCATCCCCAGCCTTCTGTGGGCAACCTGTTGAATGTCTCACCATCCTCATAGTAAAGGATTTCTTCTTTATTTCTAATCTAAATCTACTCTGTCACTGCAGGCCCTGGTAAAAAGTGTTTCCATCTTTTTTATAGTATTTAAGTATTGAAGGGCTGCAATAAGGTCTCCCCAGAGCCTTCTCTTCTCCAGGCTGAGGAACCCCAACTCTCTCAGCCTTTCTCTACAGGAGAGGTGCTCCAGCCCTCTCACAATTTTGGCGTCCCTTCTCTGGGCCTTCTCTGACAGCTTAATGTCTTGTACGGGGGGCTCCAGAGCTGGATGCAGTGCTGCAGGTGAGATCTCACAGGGGCAGAGTAGAGGGAGAAAATCACCTCACTCGACCTGCTGGTCACACTCTTTTTGATGCCGCCCAGGCTTTCTGGGCTGCAAAGTATGTTGCTGGTTCACATCCAGTTTTTCATCCACCAGTATCCTCAGTCCTCTGCAGGGCTGCTCTCAATCCCTTCTCCCCCAGGCTGCACTGCTATTGGGGATTACCCTACCACAGGTGCAGGACCTTGCAGTTAGCCTTGTTGAACCTCATGAGGCTCACACAGGTCCACTCCTCAAGCCTGTCCATGTTATGCTGGATGGCATCCCTTCCCTCTACCAGATCAACTGCATCACTAAGCTTGGTGTCATCCACAGAATTTCTGAGGGTGCACACAGTCCCACTGTCTATGTCATTAATAAATATATTGAACAGTACTGGCCCCAGTACAGAAACTTGAGGGACACCACTTGTTACTGATCTCCAAGTACTGATCAGTACTTGGATACTGAGCTTTTGACTGTAACTGGATGCAGCCATCCAGCCAATTCATTAGCCACTGAATAGTCCATCCATCAAATCCAACTGTCTCCAAATTAGAGGCAAGAATGTTGTGGGGAACCATATCAAAAACCTTGCAGAAGTCCAGGTAGTCTGCTTCTAGTAAGCCTGGAGTGACTCATTCTTCACTGTGTTTCCCAAGGACATCAGAGGTCATACCAGCATTTCACTTTGTGCCTGGTGGGATCCCACTTGCCTGGATGCTCCCTGCAGGCAGAGGTTCAGCCTTACTGGCTCTGGGCTCTTCCTGCAACTGGGAAAAGTCAGATGGTCCAGCCCACAGCAGGGAAGGAGTTAAGTGCTTGACCAGCTGCCATCTATGAGGCACTGAATTCTTTCCCTGTGCAATCCAGCAGCCAGTGTTAGGATAGCACTATATTTAGAAAGCTGATAAAGGTTTGGTGCTGACATTTGTCCTGCCCCTTGATGAAGAAGCCACAGAAAGAGCGAGAGTGGAGGGCTGATTTCTCTCCCCCCAACACTGTTCCCTACCAGGTTTCCTGCCCTCTTCACTGGACTTCATCTCCGTACCTCCAGCAGGGACCCCCCGGCACAGGGGTAAGTGTCCTTTTTTTGCTCCCCCTCCTCACACTGCCCCATGAGCAGCAGCCACTGCTCACCCACTGGTGGCACATGGCTGCAGTTCTCTCTCCTGAGGCCGGCTGCTCGGCCCTTTGGAGCCATCAGCAGCAGTCATGGCACGGCGGGACAGGAGTCGCTCTGCTCAGACCCTGGGAACATTGGCTGCTGTGTTTTCGTGCTCCTAACCAAGCTGTGGCCCCCTTGGTCTCCCATGCCTAGGGCAGGCACAGCAGATTGCACACAAAGGATTAATAGGACAAAGTCCCAAGGCTTGAAGTACCCTTGGCCTTGAGTTTTCAGGAGTGTTTCATTTTGGGGAGGTGAGGTCTCATGTTTCTTGCCCCCGGTGCTCCTTCCAGTCCAGCTCTGGCTATGTACAGTTCCTTCCAGCCACCATGCACAGCTGAGCTAGCCAGGGAGGGGATAGAGTTTCTTCCCTGCCACCCCTTCCTTCCTGGCCTTCCTGCACACTTACTCACAGGCAAGAAGGACATCGGTGCCTGCTGGGCAGCAGCCTGGGAGATGCACAAGGCCTCAGGAATGGCAGGCACCCTAGCAGAGGAGCCAGCATGGCTGCCTTGTGGCAAGGGCCCCTCATAGGGTTGTAGAAGCAGGATGTGGAAGCCCCTTCTACCATACCCTGCCACTGCCATCCAGATTGGCCTCCTCTGTAACGCCCTCCCTCCTGCCATGCTCCCCTTGCAGCAGATCCTCTCACAGCTGCAATGGCCAGCAGCAGACATTCAGACAGCGAGCAAGTGGTGCCCAGTGAGGAGGAGGAGGGACCAGACGTGAAAGCTGTGCAAGCCCACTACCTCCGCAGCCCCTCACCCAGCCGGTGAGTATGCTTTGCCGCAGGCACTGCCATGGCCTCCTGGTAGCACAGTAATAGATCAGCTTGCCTTCCCGCCTCTTCCACCACCTCTTCTCTGCACCCACACTAGGATCAAGTGTGGATCCCAGAGCTTCCCTCTTCTGTGGTGGCGGTTAGTGTGCCAGCAGGGAGAGACAATGCAGAGACAGGACTCCTGCGCTACTTCATTCATCCTGTTAAAAGTATATGCACACACAGGGGGGGTAAATTGCAGAAAGCATTACTACGGGGTGGTATTGTTCTTCCCTGTCTCATCCTCTTACATCCACCCCCATGCTGGAATTTCTCTTCCCAAATTCAGCCCTTTCTGTCTATTTTAAGGACCTGTGGATTTTTTTATGCTGATATTAGCCTTTCCCAGCCCCTAAAAGACTGAGGGTCTTTGGATTTGAGATGCCTCAGAACGATCCTTAGCTACAGGCTTCAGGGGCTAAACAGGAGGCTGTCACACTGCAAGCAGAAATTGAGTTACTTCAAGCAAAGAAAGCATGATTAGGTGTGTTTTCTCCTAAAATAAGGGAAAATACATCCATTTGTACTCTTTTTCCTAAAGCAAAATGCTCTGCAGGCTTTCTGTACACTGTGATACGCTTTAAGCTGAAGGCAGGGAGTGGGGATTGAAAAGAACCCGTCCCAGTGGCCCTCAACAAGTAGGAGGTTATGCAATGTTTCCCATTACCTGGGGGGCACTGCAGAAAAATGAAGACAGAGTGCTTATTTAATTTAACTAAATGTGGTTTAAAATTGTTCACTGAACTCACATACAGTAAAATAATGTATTGAACTTGGTAAATCACTCTCCTACTGCTCATCAGTCACTCAAAATGAATGGAAGCACCTCTCCTGTGTCTTCCTTTGCCTTACCTTGCTTTCACTTACCTTCCCTTACCTTGCTTTCCCATGCCTTCCCTTCCTTTTCCTTCTCTTCTTTTCTTTTTTTCTCCTCTTTGTGTTGCTGTCAATGTCAAGAGCAATGGTGAAAATGGTAAGGTCCTTCCCAACCAGAATGAGGCACTTGAAGCATCCAGGCTTGACTGGTTCTGTACCTGTGTGTTTCATGGATGCTTGGGGAAGCTACAGGTAAAATCTGTTGAGGCCGTAGTGGCAGATTATTACCAACTGTTATCTTTTTATTAAGCTTGGAGGCAACCTTTCCAGCAAAAGGAACTGAAGGCAGGGAATAGCTGCAAATTTGTGTCAGCTCCTGTAAATGAGACTGAGACTACCTTTGCTCATCTCATAACGTCCTTTGAAGGGCTGGAAAAGGATTACTTTCAGCCACAGTTGACAGGTGTTGGAACCCAACTAAATGACCTAGATGAGTCCATTAAGTGGTTTTCTATGGCTGTGCCCTCCATTTTGATTCTGGAGAATGAAAGCAGTCCAGCTCTCCAGACACTTGCTGCACCCTGACTCCCTCTCTTGCTTTAATTAAACAAACCACACAGTGTGTTGCAAGTACTGCAAGCCTGCATTGCCAGCTATCTTCTGTGGTGGCTGCAAACTGGTCCTAATGACCTGTGCCATCTATTTGGAAGGAAATCTAGAGGGTGTGCATCAGGGAAAAAGCTCTGTAAAACATTTTGTTAAGATAGTCTAAATAAGGAAAGATTTGCTTGGACTGTACAGGTGGACCCAGTTGGAAATACATTTGGTTTTGTGGCCCTTTTTAGCTTAACAAAAACGTATGTAAATCACACTGTGTCAGAGAACTGCTGTCAAAGGTGTTTGTGGGTTTTGTATTTGTTTACTAACCTGCAGTTAGTGCTGTGTGAGTGGCAAGACTGTCCACAGATTCATGCTACAAAGTGTTCAATGAGTACTGAGGGAGACATTCACAGGCATCAATCTTAATGCTTGTATTGCAGCTTGTGATAACTCAAAGGATGTGTCTCGGTAATTAGCTGACAGGCAAAAAAACAACAGTTTTCTAGCATAATCTGTTTTGAATTGCTCAGTAAATTCTAGTTAGGACAATGTTTATGTCTGTCTTAAGTGAGAGCTACTTGTGAGACTATTCCTTGTCCCACTCCCCATCCCACTCCCAAAGCAGACACTGATCTTCTCTACCCAAAAGCTCCTCCACTAGCCTATTCTCTTGTACTGCCAGCCCACTGCAGCTTTTCCTCATGGGACCTGTCTGCATCCTGCAAACACTGGACACCACAGCATATCTGAAGCCTGTAGTGCTACACTGGAGAGCAGGGGTTGAGGCTTGGTAGAAAAGCTGGGGCTTCCTTCTACCAGTTCCTTCCCCTCTCTTCTGGAATGGGTGAAAAGGGCTGAAGTCTGGAGATGGGATCCCAGTGGAGGGCATTTGCCTAATAGGCAGTTTGGTTGGTTGGCAGGTATTCAGTGATGTCGGATGCTGATACAGAGAGCATCTTCATGGAGCCAATCCATCTGTCATCTGCTGTGGCTGCCAAACAGATAATCAATGAAGGTAAGAGGAGATAGGGTAAAAGAAATATGTAAGTAGTAGAAACTTGAACTGCACTTGTTTTGCCTTTCTCATCCAGAGGTCCTAAATGATAAAAAAGCCCCACCTGAGACAGAGATGCAAACCACAAAGAAATAACAATTTACAGAAAGCTTTGGTGACTTCCTTTGAAGTTTTGAACTGAATCTGTGGCAGAATCATCTTCCACAGTGATGAATACAGTTTGCTGGTTGCTCTGTAACAAATGGAATAGAATAGAACAGAACAGAATAGAATATTTCAGTTGAAAGGGACCTACAGTGATCATCTAGTCCAACTGCCTGACCACTTCAGGGTGACCAAAAGCTCAAGCATGTTACTAAGGGCACTGTCCAAAGGCCTGTTAAACACTGACAGGGATGGGCCATTGATCACCTCCCTAGGAAGCCTGTTCCAGTGTTTGACCATTGTAAAGAAATGCTTCCTAATGTCCAGTCTGAACCTCCTCTGGTGCAGCTTTGAACCATTCCTATGTGTCATCACTGGATAGTAGGGAGAAGAGCTCAGCACCTCCTTCTCCACTTCCCCTCCTCAGGAAGCTGTAGATTGCATTCTTCTGGAGCTAGAATGAGTGAGCCCTTAATTCCCAGGCCTTTGGCCAGTGTGGGTCTGTGTACTGAGAAGACAGTGCAATATGCTCTTGCTAGAACAAAGAATGACAGGTCATATGTTTGCATGTGTTTTACATGCTTTTAGTTACAATGTCAGTTTATTCCAGAACTGAAGACAAAGGATGCCAGTGTAGATTCACCATGTCCCAGGATGTTAGAGTCTGCACAGCAGCTGATGGTGGAAGATCTGTACAACCGAGTTAAGGAAAAGATTGATGACACCAGCTTGTTTAACACACCATGTGTGATGGATTTGCAGAGGGCACTTGTGAAGGACAGGCTGGAAACCCCCAGGGATGCTGTGGATGAAGTCTGGCCTAATGTCTTCATAGCAGAAAAGTGAGTGTCAGCTTTTATCATTAAGTTGCATGAGATCCAGTGAAGGGTCAGATGGAACCATTGAAGGCATAACATGTATTACATGCATCTAATACATTTCATCCCCAGACAGCTCCAAAGTGGTTTTTAGAATATACTCACAAAGATCTCTGTGCTGAAAAGTAAATACTTCTGGATTAGAATCAGCAACTTTCCTGTGCTTTTCTGATGCTTCAAGAATTTGGGAGAGGAAAAGGCAAATGAGCACAAATTACATTGTTCTGATTGGAATTGGCCCTGAAATTGGAAGTAAAGTCTTCATTATGTAAAAGAGAGTTAAAAAAGAAATATCATAGCAAATATTGAGTGGAAATGCTTAGGTCTTCTGTACTATGGCTCAGCTGTCTGAGACACCTGTGCAAGTGACCAGACAGAATTAGTGGATATAGGGTAAAGCAGCAATTACGGAGTGATAAAAATTGGGAAATAAGTAATCAGCCTGAACTTAGGATGGCAGGATGAGTTTAAAATCAAGCTGGACTGGAAACTGCACATGCAGCTCTAGTGGTGAGTGCAGGTTTCTCATTTTCTTTTCCCAGTGAGTACTGAAAAGAAATACCTGTAGAACTCTCAAAGGACATTAATGTCTGAGTGAAGCCACATGTTAGATACAGTGTCTATACAGACTGGGAGTTCTGCAGACCTTAACACTTTCTCTCCAGTCTGAAATAGGAGCCCTGATATCTAACATCTTGTTTCCCTTTCTGAAGAAGTGTTGCAGTGAACAAAAGCCGTTTGAAGAGACTGGGGATCACGCATGTCTTGAATGCAGCTCATGGTACAGGTGTATACACAGGACCAGCGTTCTACAACGGTCTGAATATCCAGTACCTAGGCATTGAAGTGGATGATTTTCCAGACATGGATATCTCCAAATACTTCCGCCCAGCTGCAGAGTTCCTTGATGAAGCACTGCTGACTCACAGGGGTAAGAGGAGATTGCAGTGGTTCCATAGCGCTTGGGAATTAATGGGTGGAAGCGTTACTATGACGAACAGCTGATGCCACGTTTGTAGTTGGGTAGAAGGCAGATACTTCGTTTTCTGCATCCATTTACAGGGAACATTTCTTGCCCGTTTCTGCCATGCCTCAGTCAAAACAGGAAGGGGAAAACTAGTGAGAGGAGGCAGCCTGACTGTTCTTGCTGCAAGCCCAATGTCTTCAGAATCAAACTGGCTGTGAGGCACCTCCCTCAGCTGCTTTAAAAGTACCTTATTATTGCAAAGAGGTGAAGCTGTGCTCCAATGTATATTTTTAAGATATTGATATTATGTAATACTATATATTGATATATATTGTACACTGCGAGTTCCACTTTTGCCAGGATGCTTACTACAAAAGAACAGGCTGATTTACTAGAACAATCCAAACAGCTGGGTTGAACCCCTGGATGTACACCCAGGCTACTGTATAATTTGCTGGACTCCTCTTCCATGGCAATTGTTATTCTGTGGACCTCCAGTACATACTGGTCATTTTTTTTGCAGTTTCAGTGGACAGTTAGAAATATATTTATGGAATTCAATACAAAAATGAACACCATAATCACTGATATCACTGATACTCCTCATATATATATTCAATGCATGTAATTTTTGTAAAGACACAACAGATTACCTCCTAGTAGAAGTGACAGGAAGAAAAGTGAGAAGTTTTGTTAGTACACAAGAAAAGTTGAGCCAATTTTAATAGCTCACCAAGCACCATGAGAAGGCATATGAAAGAGCACTGATGTTCTTCATAACTCCCATTGCTACACTTAGCATAGTACAAGTGCTTACTGCTGCTGGCATTCATTGACCCTTCAACTCACTAAACTAGCAAAAAATTACAGTAAAGCAGGGAAGAGATGGGTTTCCCTTGGGTTAGTCTGCTGAACCTCCTCATTTAAGGGTCCAGTGAGTACCTGAGCTGACACAGGACAGGAGACAGAGAAGCTTTGAAAGAAAGCAGAGGAATGAGGTCTCCCCCTTTTGGTGAGCTTTTAGATAGACTTCACTGGCTGTTTAAAACACTTGGAAGGCAACTGAGGCTTTTGATACCAAGATAAGTGTAAAGGACATTTTGGGACTGTAGGGATAGGCTCATTATGTAAATACTTGTAGTATTTCTGCAGGCAGAAAAGTGGTGTGTAAACTGGCTTCATTAAGTTTCAGTGCAGACAGTTTAATTAAACTGGATTTTATCATACATGTAGAAACAGTAATTTCAGTTATTTGCAAGCTAGCAAATCCTCATTTGCCCTCTCTTCATATTTACAAGCTTTTCTTTAGCTGTAATTTGCTTTAAAAAATAATTCTGTGCCAAAGCTTGGTTTTCTGATTATTTGGGGAAGTGAAGTGTGTAGGTGAAAATACAAATATTATTTGTTTTAAAATGCGCCTGCCCACAACTTTTAAAACTAATGTGCTTTTTATTCATACATATCTAGATTTTATTAAGATAAACCTAACAAATATTTAGTACTGCTTTCAGTTACTGAAACATACAGCATAGAATTTTTGACACTACTCAGAGAATCCTCTTGTAATATATATCAGGGCAACTTTTCTACGTTATTGGAAATAGCTAATTGCTTCTCTATTCAATATCTGTAGGCAAAATCCTTGTCAACAGTGAAATGGGGATCAGTCGCTCAGCTGTGCTAGTGGCTGCTTACCTGATGATCTACCACCACATGACTGTTTTGGAAGCTCTGATGACTCTGAGAAAGAAGCGTGCCATTTACCCGAACGATGGCTTTCTGAAACAGCTAAGGGATCTCAATGAGCAATTGTTGGAGGAGCGAGAGCTGGAGCATACTGGAAGTGAAGAAGCCACTCCTAGTCAAAGTCCTGTTGTCAATGCAGGGACTTCTTCCCAGCCATCTGGAGCTGGGGACTCAGAAAGCCTCATGGGAGCCAAAGCCCACTCCATCACAGTAGAAGAAGAGGACACGACCAGCCTGCTGGGTAGTTTTATGAGCTCTTCATCAGTGGAAAAAACTAGCTGGGTTTCCAAACACTCCACCCTCATCAGTGAGGAGGAAGAGAAACACTTGTATGAGGAATGGAGGAAGAAACAAGGCCTGCCTGCAGAGGAACCAGGAGTTAACCATGGTAGAAGAACATCACCAAAGCTTCTGGATCAGGAAGGGGAACAATCTGAGGAGGATGTGGAACAGAGGATCCATGACTGGCAGTGCAGAAATGAGCAATATCAGATGGAGGGTCCACCTAGAGAGGAGGATGGAGATGCCAGCATGGGAAGAAGACCTTACCCACCAGGTGAATTCCATGATGTTGAGAGTGTGAGTAGTTTTGAGATCCGAACCCTAAGACAACAGCTGGAAGCCAGTAGCTTACGCAGGATGAGGAGAAGCCGCACAGGCTCTATGTCTTCAGAGAGCACCTGGGACACATGGAACCAGAGGCTTCTGGAGATTGAGAAGGAAGCTGCTCAAAGGTATCATTCTAAAAATAAAAACTATGGGGAGAGACAACCTCCAGAAACAGGAGAGGAGAGGGATGTGGATGAGGAGAGTGTGCTTTCAGACAGTAGCTCCTTTTACAATTTCTGCCAAAAGAACAAAGACAAATTGACTCCTCTTGAAAGGTGGAAGATCAAGAGGATCCAGTTTGGCTTTCACAAGAAGGATTTAGAATCATCATCATCCGGTGCACCATCTCCAGCAGAAGACAGCAGCCAGGCAGGTGGGGAGGGGACAGAAGGAAAGAGTTTGTCAGATATTAACCTGACTGCCTACCAAGCTTGGAAAATGAAGCGCCAGAAGAAGGTGGGCAGTGAAAGCAAGGAAGAATTTGTGGAGTTCACCAAAAGTGAGGACTCTGCATCAGCTAAAAAGAAGCAGAGGCGTGTAGAGCTCCTTGAACGTTCAAAGAAGATTTTAGCAGAAAGCCAGTCCATGTGTAGCTGGGAGACAGACAGTACAAGGAGTGGGAGTATCCCATTGTCAGCTTTCTGGGCCTCAGAACCTTCTGCAAGAGGTGCCGAGGATGCAGCTTCTGCACTGAGCATGCAGACAAATCATTCGTCTTTATCACAGACCAGGAGCAATACCGGGGCAATGCAGCCTCGGATGCCAAGTATACCCCTTCCCAACCTCCCAGTTGGCCCAGGTGACACAATATCCATGGCAAGCATTCAGAACTGGATCGCTAATGTGGTCAGTGAAACCATTGCTCAGAAGCAAAATGAGATCATGATGCTGTGCCGTCCATCATCTGCAATGGCCTCCATAATGTCAGGAGACCTTGGCAGGCGTGTAGATGATGATAAAGTTTATCCTCTTTGTGCTCGAAGTAGCTCATCTCTTGCTAACTCTCAGCTTTGCCAGTGGGACATATACAAGGCTGAGTCTCAGTCTGTCCTGTCTTGCAATACCTCAGCAAATGCAAGGACAGAAGGGACTGATTCAAACATGAAGACAACACAGACAAGCAAGCCACTGTACAGCCTCTTTGCTGATGAGGTTGACTTAAAGAAAATCAGGAGGAAGGAGAAGGAGATGCAAATGGAAATGAGAGAGAAAATGACAGATTACCAAACTGAAAAGGTGATCAGAGACAATAAACGGAGCACTTCATTTAAAAAAAAGATGACCAAAGGAGAGGACAAGGAAACAGAAGATGATAGAGAGAGTACAACAAACAGCCACAGGCACCCCTTGCAAGGACATCTTGAAGGAACTGACAGAGTCTTTGATCTGTTCAGTCAACCTGCAAACTCAGGTGTACCGAAGTCAGAGACAGAGACTGATATTACTAAGTGGCTCAGTGGCCTGAAAGCAGAAAGAGAACCATCATCATTTTACGATCAAAGCAAGAAGGCTGGAGAGAAATATAGCAGATCATCCACAGTTAGAGAGATGGATTCTGAAACATCCAGTTACAGAATCTCCAGATCCCAAAGAGAAGAGCTAGACAGCTCTTCTTCCTACGAGTCAAAGGGAGATTCACTGAGAACCACGTCAACATTTTCCTCTGCTTCTGCAAAAGAGGACAAGAATATGCATAAGTTCTCAAGGGAAAGGGTCAGTGAGACAAGTTCCAGAGAAAATTGCCCAGAGCTGCATGTTTTCAGAAGAACACTTGAACCATCCTTTGACTCTGAATCCCCTGAACCATCTACACAGAGACGAATTAGATATCATGTGGAGGCATGTGAAGAGGAAGCCAGGTCAGACATGTCAGAATTTGGAGCTAAGAGGAAGTTCAGGCAGAGCTTTTCAAAGTCTGAAGAGGATGGAAAGAAGGAGGCAAAAGTGGAACAAAGTGAAGAAAGATTTGCATCTAGACGGTTCTCACAGTACAGGCGAACCATGCGTAAAGAAGAGGAAGAAGAGATGGATGATGATGCCATTATTGCTGCTTGGAGAAGCCGACTAGAAGAAACTACAGCAAAGCTTCGGTGGCGAAAGGAAGAGTGACCAAGATGAGATTATAGAAACATAAGCAGAGCCACAGAGTCTCTGAACCACTCATCATTATATTTCTGATAATCTTTTATGGTTTGTAGGGCATTTCCTGCAGATAGTTCTATTCTTAATCAAAAGTGATAAAGGGAAGAGGTCAAGTTTTGGAAGTGTTTGTGGTTTGTCAGAAAGAAGATGTTAGTGTTAAATGATCAATGTAGGTAGGAGCACAATGTTAGAAGCTATTAGGAGACAGATGATGTTTCAGTAGCAAAAGCACCTCAAGTAAAAAGACCAATCACATACCACTTTGGTTATTTCAATTTCCTAGTCTCGTTAAAGAGTGGATATATCTTTTCTAGGATGTTTTTGATCATAAATGGAAGAAGCCAACAGCCTTTTTGAGGAACTTAAAGAATGTTTCTCTCTTAATCAGTTTTACTTTATACCACTAAGAAGATATTGCCAGGTAGGCTCCATTTTCTGCACCAGTCTCATGGATGTCTACAGAAATAAGACAGTTCAGGGGAATACATGTACTGTTTTGCTTTAATAAGTAGGAGAAGCAAAGTTGAATACTAGAAAAAAGAAGATGCCGCTTTTGTTTTCAGAAGTTCAATGCAGTAATGAATGTATTCCTGTGGTACCATTGTTTTCTATTAGATGGACTCTTCTCTGCTCCAGTATGGCTGGTTCCTGCTATTTTTGGGTCAACAAAAGAAAAATGCAGTAATATAAATGCTGTTTAAAAATTATGTTCTGATGTAATTAAAGAGATGGAGTTAGGGCTAGGATTAGTGTTAGGTTAGCCTGGGTTTCTGAAGTACTGACTTCAGTTTGATTTATGTATGCAGCTCAGCTAAGTCTGGAGTTTTATGTCTATAGTCAGATTGTCCTGTATTAATTTTCAACATGATTGCCTTAAAAGAATGATAGACAAACTGACATCATAATAAAATGACTTATAACTAAAGCACTGGCAGAATGCACCATGCACGTAAGGACAAATTGTTGCGTTTGTCAAACGTGGTACTCGGAAGCTCATTTTTAGGAGATGGTAGGTTTAGCTGGCATGTTACATTAACATGTTGCTTGTACCATGAGGTACACAGCCCTCTTTACAGAGTGGGCAGGAGCACAGTTTCCACGTTAATTGAGTACACCAAGTTAAGAGCCTCAGGTCTTTCCATGCCCTGCAGAACCTTGTGAGCTTATGTGACACAACCTGCCAGGCCTGCCACAGCATAATTGCGTGGCTTGTGTGACACTGTATCTTGGACACACCAAAGCACCCAACTCTGTCACCAGTCCACGTCCTCTTTCATAAACAGCTCAGCCAGTTTCCCCTGATTTCTACTCTGGAATTATCTGTTCCCTTCTCTGTACAGGCTGTATGTTGAAACAACAAAACCCTCTAGCAGAGCTGAGTACAAAACAACAATGGAGGGATGATGCAGTATTGCTCTCACAGGAAGTTTTGCCTTTCTTGCATCTCTTCTCCCTCCCACTGCGATGCTTAGAGCTCACTATTACTATTATACTAGTACCATTCTCTGTTTTAATTGTGTAATATAGACAGTAAGCTCCACAGGGTGAGGGTCTGGTCTTTGTCCTTGTCTGTATGACACCACACACATCAGCAATGCTATCTAAATAATGGTTACTGATAAGAAAATGCAGCTGCCAATTTTCCTAAAACTCTCAACTATAACTCACTGATTAGACATTATCCCTGCTTCTCTGAAGACAAGGATGACTCTTTCTGACAGCCAGGACAAGGGTAAATGATAGCTACTTATTGTCAGGTGAATGGAGTCTCAAAATCAGGTGATTGAACAATAACAGGGGTAGGAAAATAAGAGAAAGAACGTATTACTTGTGAGGGTTCCTTTTTTGCTGAGGGGTTGGGGTTTTTTTGTGGTTTTTTGAGTAAACTCAGATTACATTTTTGAAGACATAAGGAAACATGGTCTTGTTTGTGTTTCAGGCATGCAGAGATTCTATAAGGCTTCTAATTCACTTCAAGGTCTTAAGTTTCAATGGATCAAAGTGGAAGTGTGCAATACCTTCCAACACTGAGTTTACTTTCTATCAAAGGCTGGTTCCCTTGCAAAAATCGCCGGCTTCCTACTATGCCTGGCTGCTGTTTTCTGCAGTACTGTAGGGGGCATCTTACACTGTAAAAGATGAACATTATATGATATAGTAATTGGTTTCATTTTGCACTGTACAACACAGCTTACAGGTTAGGTAGCATTTTGATTTAAACAGTGATCTAGGTCTGTTGTACAAATAAATTATTCAAGACCGAGGGGCAGAATATGGTTCTGTAACAAGCCTGAGCCAAACCATCCTGATAGCAAGTTTTGACCCTTCTGGGAAAGGGTTAAGTGGGTTCTGCTGACTCACTGAGGTAGGTAGCTTATTAGTTCACTTGTGTAAAAGGGAGATAAAAATGGTTTGCTGGGGAGAGGCCATCTAAGATGCTGGGTGAGCAGTCATAAGGGAGAAGCCTTAGAAATAGCTGAACTTTATTTTCTTATTGCTTATATCCTTGTTAATAAAGCCAAACCCCCAAAGCAATAAGGGGGTGGGGATCATTTTGGACTCCATGCAGTCTGTGTATGGCCTGTGCTTGAAAGCGAGATGGGAAAGGCTCTAGCTCACAGGTATAAATTACATGAAACAGTGACATAAAGACCTTGCATGGTGAAAATATTAAAGCATTCAGTCATAAGACCAATAACCAGGAGAGACAGAAATTGAGAGGTTGAAGGCAGGCTACAAAGTCAGGTTTTAAGATGAGAATTTAGAAGGAGGTAGGGAATCGGTGAAAGGGGAGAGGTCTGCACAGACTGTTTCAGGTGACCAGAGCTGCAGAGTGAATGGTTTTTCAGCAATGATGCTGGTCTTACACTAGATTAAAAGAGCAGGTAAGTATTTAGGAAGGATTTTTCAGCAAAAATGTGCTGGGACCTATATTTTTGCTCAGCCTTAGTTTGTTCCTGTAGGCAGGAGGGTTTTTGTTGACATCGTATAGCAGAAGGCAAAAGTGCAAGGAGCATCCATACAGTCAGTTAAGAATATAAACACAGGAACATCGGAAAGGCTGTATGGGGTCAGACCAAAGGTCCATCTGGCTCAATATCCTGTCTCTGACAGGAACAACAGTAAAAACCTAGGGAAGAATATAAAGTGATATTACCCCAGCATGATCTTCCAGTTTCTAATCATTTGCAACTCAAGGACTTCCTGAGCCAGATGTGATATTTCTGTATTTAATAGCCCTTAATATATTTTCCTTCTATGGAGATGCCTAGTAATTTTTGAGTTATAGCCATTATAGCCTTGTATCTGCTAGCCTCGGTGATCTCTTGTGGCAAGAAGTCCCACAACTTACTGAATGCTGAGCCATCTCCTTTTTGTCTGTTCTGAACCCGCTAGCCTCCTTTAATGCCAAGATAATCTTTAGTTAGTATGTACGTGCCTCACTAGATTTCACCCCCTTCTATTATTATGCCCCATCCTTAGGTCTCTGTTTCTCAGCCCGAATTACTTATTCATTATTTGGGGGCTGCTCCATGTCTCTGATTATCCTGGCTGTTCTTCTCTGAACCCTTTCCTACTTTGTCACATTTGAGATGAGGGACCAGATCCTCACACAGTATATACTTATTACATACACAAAATATGGTTGCTGGATGGCAGTGGTCAGCTCTGAGATCATTGTTTCATAAGTTAAATTTTCTTATTTGTAACGCTTTACATTTATCAGCCTTGGATGTCATCTGTCATCTTAGTGCTCAGTCTCATCATGTTCTTCTGCATTTTTTCACAGCCAGCCTCTCATTTCTACTACTCTGTTTCCTTAAGGTCCTTTGAACAATGTAGAAACTCAGCATATGTGAAGGGATACATGACAGAGAAACCCATTTGAACTTGGTCTGAGTGAAGTAAGGAGTAAGAAAGTGATGAAAGTAAGGAGTAAGAAAGTGATGAAAGCTGGACAGCTTCGAGGTGAGTGTTCAAAAAGAGCTCTGAAGACAACAGGAAAATGAAGAAGGGAACCTGCACTGGATGGAGACAGTAAGATATGTATGTAAGCCGAGGAGGCTAATGTAAAATATTGATTTGTTTAGATGCATAAAAATCTGAGGAAAGGTTATGGGGGAGCTGCTGTGGGAAGGAAGGAGATGGTGGGATTTACAGAAATTACAGGCTGGTGAGAAATGTGAAGGGGACTGGGAGAAATGGAAGTGGTACTCATCATAGTAGGACAGAGATGATAAAATGACATCTGTGCTAGACTGGGAATTCAATGTGCTGAAGCAAGTTTGGAAGAAAGCAGAAATGTGCCAGAAGTAAGTTATTCCTAGTGTTAACAGCTGCATACTGCGTCGTAATGCTGATAGGTGTGAGGCCCATTCCTCCATCTAGGATTTTCAGAGCAATGTGATTTATTGCATACAGCACTAGTTTAGGCTGGATAATTTTAAAAGGAGTTTAGCACTATTTTCCTTCTTTCACAGCTCCTTGAGAAATGCTTACACATTAGCTGTACTGGAGATCTAGGTGAATTATAGGACAAGAAGTTTTGCTTGGGGATGGTTATGTTGCATTACCTGCCTTTCCTTAAAGGATTCAGCTGGAATACATTCAATACAGACATTATAACATGAAAATACAGTATCCACGACCTTCTTAAATTTATAGACAGTCCAACACTGATGCAGAAAGAATGTGATTAATATAGTCTAGGGCTTGGAAACAGACACTGCTTGTCCATGTACTCCAGCAAAATCTCTGTGTGAGCTGCCTACCTATTCTCTGGAATTTCACCTGTCATCTAGAAAAATGAAAGTGGGTTAAATCTGTGGCTGTTCTAATTGTGAAGAAAACTTACAAAATTGGAACTATATGTAACAAATAAACAGTTCTCTAGAGAGGTGGGAGCATAGTTCTAAATGGTGTGTGCATTGCCCCAGTCATCTCAGCAAGGCACTACTTTACTTGCCCAAGAGTAATAATTAAAATGCCAGTAAGATTTGCTACATTGTTCTTCATGTAAAAAATGGAGAGAGGTTGTATATTTAGGTTGTGTATTACCAATACTAGCATAACCCAGTTAAATGAACACCCTGCCATTTTGGCTACTCCTAGGAACAGAAATTTTTTGGACATGGAAGAATCCTCCCCCTTTTTTTTTTTTCCAGACTGCCTTTTGTTCTTTGGTACATTTCAACGTATTAAGGAGCTGATTTCATGTTCTTTCCATCTATGCCCTTGTTACAGCCATTCAGCACCTTCTGAGCTTGGAGTTTTCCTGTGACTGCTGTTGCCATACCACAGGGTGCACACACAGATAAAAAGCAGAAATATTTGTGACTTCTAAAAGCAGGCAACAATATGAATTCAGATCTTCCCAGGACCAACAGGTTAAAGTTAATGTTGGGATCTCTGTGCCAAGTTATCCTGGTGTGGTGACATGAAAACTGTCTGAGAGCAGAAGGTACATCCTGTCTGTGCTTTGAACCTTCCCCTATGAATTGCATTTTGAAGATTTTTATTTGCATGTATCATTAAAAAAGACAAATTTAATCCTTACACGACAGTGTAGCTGCTTCCATATATGATTCATACCCACAGGCAGACTGGTTTACTTCAGATATGTATGCCCTGGATGACACAAATGTACAACGGAAAACTAGCTTCATTGTTAACTATGGAGAGAATAAAGCCTCTACATAATCAATCAATCACCTATTTTTTTTTCAGTGCACCCTTCATGCCAACATACTTGAATGCTTTACGGTCATTAAATTAAATCAAAGAACACACCACAGAATGGACAAGGTCAGATCAATAAATATTCAAACTTACCAAGTCTGCACAAACTGGTGTAAGGGCTCTGCACAAGTAACCATGAAAGAAGGGATGACTCCAGTCAGAAGGGCATGTGTGCAGGCATAAAACTGAACCAAGACATGGATGATACTAGTCAAAATGCAGAAATATTTGAAGGAACTGATCATTTTTGTAGCATCACCCAACTACCAACAGCATCTACCTGGAACTCAATATCTTAAGAGTCTTTTTGCACTTCTGAGTGAAATTAGAAAATAACCATGGCGGCAAGAACTGTTTACAACTGGCCAGATAGCTACATGCTTCAGGTGAGGTCCTGCCAGGAACATGCCTGATTTTAGAGATTTACTGTTTGTGATCTCTCCATTTGATTACTGCAGGCACCATAACAAAGAAAGATGCAGCTTGCAACCAGCTGGCATTAAACTGGACCATCATGGACCATTCCAGCAGTTCGATCTTTGCAATGACTCCATGCTGAACTCAGATCCAGTTGAAAGCTGTTCATTAGTTTTACAGGACATCTCTCCCTCCTTGCTGGAGAGGAGAGCTTTGTGAAACCACAACAGCCCTTATGGAACTACCAATTAATGGGGAGCTTTATACATTTTGCTCATGGAAATTTCCCGGTAGCTGTCACAATCTATGAAGGCTCATTCCCAGAGCAGATAAAATGATCATGGGCCTAACTACATTCAAAACTAAATGCAAACCCTAGTTCTTCAACTTAAACTTCCCTCCCTCAATAATTTTGCAAGGCATGTGCTCCTTAGTCTGTGAACTGGATCAAAAGTATTGCCTAGAGGCAAAGGGTCAGAGAAGATTCCACATTTAAAAAGCAGGAGGCCCTCAAAAGTGTGCAATCTCAGTTGCTGAACAGACACCACAAATAGGATGGATAAAAGCCCACATGAGACTCTGGTATGTGAGCAAGCAGAAGCTGACAGTTGCCCCTCAGGAATACAGTATAAAGCTTTTATTTCTGCAGGAGACGTGATCTGAAAGTCTGCTTCTGGGAGCAATCACACCTGAACTGTTGCATGGTGCTGAGGTTGCATAATTTAATAGTTTCATCCTAAGGTGAGGGTTCTTGGTGGTAGCATACATAGAAAATTTGTAAGTCATTAGGGATAAAAGGGTCTATGCAAGAAAAGGTCAGACATTATCCTCATGACTGGTAGAAGACATCCATATTAAAACAAAGAAGGTGTTTGATCCTCTTTTGAACATGGGCAGATGATTCAGACCCACATGCCCTTCATATGCTCTGTCTCTCCCCTTCCCATCCCCTCACTTTCGAAACAGATTTAAGTCCATCTATTTTTATATTTTCAAACAAAACCCATAAAAGGGCCATAAATATCATGACTCGCTAAAATGAAAGCTGTTTTCTACTCCTCCCAGGAGACTCCTGCCTGAGAAAGAGACAGAAAGAGTTCACCTCTTTCTTTGAAAATTTCCTCCTCTGTTGAAGTAAAGCTGGTATCTAAAAGCAGGCTTCAAGGCTTTGTTCTTATCATCTTGACCTGGCTTTGTACTGGCTTCTCCCTGTGTTGCTTGTGGAAGTGTGAAGGATGGGGCTAGGGGAAGGGGTTTTGGCTATCATTGGCAGAGCAAGGGTCATGCTTGGCAAGGGATTTCACTGCAGTTTCAGAAGATGCACCAGCAAAAATAATGAAGAAACTCATTCGCTTTCTGGATCAGGCCAGTGATCCACCCCTTCTGTCTCTGATGGTGGCCAGAACCAGATGCATCTCAGAAGGTATAAAAAAAGCTTAAGTGGGTAATTATGGAATAACCTCCCCTGAGTAAGTTTTCCTCCCTGCCTGGCCTGAAGCCCTCCTTCATCTCTCTTCCTTGATTAGAGTTCAAGTCTATGCCCTGAAGCATGAGAGCTTCTCTCCCTTCCAAACCACTTTTCATCCTGGCCTGTCTAGTGTAACTGGCTATGACAGTGATGGGAGGTATAGGTCTTGTCCACTGAGAGTCTGTGACAGATCACAGTCTTATTGGAAAGAGAGGCAGAGAGGTGAAAGGAAGGTGAGGGAGGAGAGCATAAACTCAGATGAAATATCCATCAGGAAGATGAAAGGAGTGAGTGCCTGAGAAACTAATTGCCGTCTGGTGATCTGGGCTGTGGAGATAGCTTGCAACTGAGTGTTTTTGCTTTTAGGAGGTTTCAGCCTGGAGCATTCTAGTTTCATTGGCTGAAATGACTGTTCATCAATACCTCCCTCATGTATATTTTTTTTATTTTATTTTTTTAAAAGCTGTAGAAGTATGAGAGTAGTCCTGAGAAAGCTATTCTGTTCTACTCTGAAGGACCTTTTTCTTCCACTGAAGTTCACTACTCATTTCTGAAAAGGTATTGGAATAATCTGGGGCTACTAGACACTGAACATCAACAAAAAGGATTCAGGCACCCAAAGTCCAATATTCCTGTCTCTGTCCTCATCCCTGTCTTACAGATATCATAGAATCACAGAATGGTTAGGGTTGGAAAGGACCTTAAGATCATCCAGTTCCAACCCCCTGCCATGAGCAGGGATGCCTCACATTAGACCATGTCACTCAAGACAGCTGCTCACTCATACTCCCAAATCAAGCAAAGAGCATATCTGGAAGTGGTGTGGAGGTTGCAAGCTTCTATGGGCGTGTTTGGTCATTGCATAGTACATCTACATTTACATAACACAGTGTCAGATGCCCCAGTGTGAGGGTTAGAATTGTCCAACACACAAAGGCTCTTGACTTTTAGATGTTGTCAACATTATCTCCAGTGATACCACTTTACCATAGAGAGCATTAACAAAGTTAAGTGTACTTTGTAGGTGGATACTTTCCGCAGTATGCCAGTTGAATGACAGGTTTCACTTATTTGTCCAGGAATTAACAGTTCCTAGGGAGAGGGAAAGTAGACCTGGGTCTTGGATCGTATGATTAATTTCACTCTCACAGCATCCACAGTCTCCCATATTCCTTTCCCTCAAAAGTGCTGCAAAGTGATCCAGTGTTTTCCAAGTGATCTCAGCTGATCTCCTAGATGCCAAACTGAGTTCAAAGCATCCTGCTGGTGTTGGTTCAGCACATGGGACTGTTCATTAAGAAAACTGACTACATCATTTATACTGGGAACAGCTGCAGGGAGCAGTTCAGTGGTAGTGTTCAAGGCTCCGTAATCTCCTGTTAGTTGCTACTTGCCATTACATTTCTTTACTGGCCATAAAGGAGAATTGTAGGGGAAATGAGACGTGACAATGATTCCCTGTTCCTCCAGCTCCTTTATCAATTCAGTAACAGGACAAATAGCACCAGAAGGTGATTTGTACTGTGGAATATTAACCAGCGTGCTATGGGGTAAAGGAGCAGCTGTTTGCAACAGATTAACATTCGGGGATACATTTGTTGGAGCAAAACTGATGGGCAGAGAGGGTGGTTCCCTATTCCCCATTTTCCCCACCACTGACCCTTTAACACATCCATACCCTATATATTATGGGAACCTAAAAGTGAGGTCAGGTGGATTGTCTATCCATTAGACAGAATTAGTTTAGCCCTGACGAGTGGGTAGTTAGTGATTTTCCCATTCATGTCTACAATAGAAGCTAACTGCTTGCTAAGCAGAGGCTGTCCTTTGTAAGCTTCTTACCTACTATCCATATTTGGGCTCCTGTGTCAATAAGGAACGCTGTAAGGCAGGGATCATTAACTACAACCATCACATCTGGACTGGAATCCTCAGCAGTGGGAGCAGCGGCCACCAGTACTACCAGTGAAGCAAGCTCCCATCCCGATTTCCTGCATGTTTATGGTCTAGGTTTAGTGCTGATAGATTTGGGTACATCCCTGTGCTTATATCCCCTGCATCCTCTGGCTCCCTAGTTGTTATCCTTTTAAACTGAACATTTTCCCCTTTTGACTCATTAGTCACATCCGTTGCTGCCCTCTGACAGCGCCTAGCATCCAGCACATAGCAACTTCCCTTTTCTCTTCTTTAACTTAAAAGAAGCCCACCATGTGGCAAACTCCTCCCAAATACGATCAGCACCCATGCAGTGGCTCTCAAACCGCTTGGGATTTTGCCACCCCTCTTTCTCAAATTCTTCTCCCAGTTGCTGGCAGTCAGTGTCTTGTTTTTCATGGCACAGAGACGCACAAAGACAATATCTTTACAGTTATGCCAAACCCATTGCCTCAACAGGCCTGGCAAAGCACCTTGTGCTTGCCAACAAAGCATGTCCAAGGGAGATCCCTCGTCTGACACCAGTAAAATATTACAGTCTCTTTAGATCTCTTATATTTACAGAAAACCACCAGACAAAAAATGATGGCTGCAGCAGACAAGAATTTGCAGGTGATTATGGCTGCACAATGGCCTCTCAGCTCTTCTTGTCCACCTGCCCTGCCTATCTGATGCTCTGACTAAAGGCACTGCTCCTAGCACAGATCAGGCCTTGGCATGAGCTGGGTTAGCCAAAATCTAAGCAGGAGTTGAGTGAATGGTCACAGAATCTCAGACAAATATTAAAATAAAGGCAAGGGGTTACTACTATTTATCAGGTAGATTTATATTGGGAAGATATTGGGAAGAAATTTTTTACTGTGAGGATGGTGAGACACTGGAACAGGTTGCCCAAGGAAGCTGTGATTGCCCCATCCCTGGCCGTGTTCAGGATCAGGCTGGATGGGGCTTTGAGCAACCTGCTCTAGTGGAAGGTGTCCCTGCCCATGGCAGGGGGTTGGAACTAGGTGAGCTTTGAGATCCTTTCTAACCCCAACCATTCTGAGGTTCTAAGACAGTAAACAAATATGTAATTTCTCATTTAAGCTTATGTCTCCTTCATAACAAAAAGGAATCAGTTGGAAGATGGTATCATACTGTATAGAATGGAAAACACAGCTGTCTCTTTGAAAGCATCTCCTTTGCTAACTGCCATGGATCAGCTTAGCAAACTGCTTTTTGATCTGTATGTATCCTCCTGAACGCTGGGAGCAATCCTGTTTTTCCTGCAGGCTCACTGGAGAGGCAGCTGGGACGTGATTTTCAATCAGTAGATATGTGGCAGAACTACGTGTCTTCTGCTTTCTGAGGTGACTGATGCCCAGGCCTTCTCAAGTGCGGGCTAGCAGATTCCCCCCTCCACGGGATGATAGAAAAAGCATGCTAGAAAGCATGCTAGGTTCAGTGCTGGCTAGTTCTGATGCCAGATTTTCTTTGGGAGCACTCACTTGGGCAAGACTTCCTCTTGATCAGTGTAACAATGATGTTACATTGCAGAGCTGTTAACCTGTTAAACTGCCATTTACAAATTCAGACAACTAAGTGTTTTCTTATAATCCTGTAATACAGCGTCACTGCCTGATATGGATGGTGTGATAAGAGTATGGTTCCACTGAACTGACCTCATACATGTGTTCACAGCTTTGTCTGTTGACAGTTACACACTGTAAAATAATCCCTCACCTCACTGGCAAATCTCTCTTCAGTCTGCAATTAAGTCCTCTTTATAATTCCATATTTTTTGCTGAGTTCACAACAGTATAGCTATTGCAAGTGTACAGAAATGGTAAATAACTTGCCTACTATTTTTCCTAGTAACCTTTCTCCTGGTCTCTACCTTAGTCGTGAATGCTTCAGAGAAGAGATCATCCTTGCTTAATGCCTGAAAATTCCTTAGCTCTTAGGGCCAGCTACAGTAAATTAAA